>JALIZH010026162.1:0-10620 GCA_030522465.1 Rhipicephalus appendiculatus
TGTGACTATCATAACGATTCCATAGTTTAAAGCCAGCCACCCATTACAAACGGCACACACCTTACTGCGCGTATTCCCTTAACACCACCTAGTGGGTGCATAGCAAGTTCGAAAACATTTCCCACATTTGCCGCGCATAATTTCTCCTGGTTTAAACCATACTACCCATTACATAGTATGCACTAAGTGATTGAAGTACGCAGTAGGGACGGGATATCGCTATCGCGTTCAACTCTTAAAGGCGAAGCTTAAGGGTCCCCCCAATTTTTTTTTCTTCTGGTTTATTTTTCTCTGTGCCTTTTTTATATATATACGTACATATACATATCCCAGACGTGACGATGACGGCGACATCAAAAGTCCGCCGCGAGTGTCCATATAATTGCTATTGCAAAAAAAGAATTATAACTGCTGGGGTTTTAAGTCCCAGTACCATGATACGATTATGAGGGACACCGTAGTGGAGGGCTTTAACGTGCTGTACATCCAAATGCACGGGCCTCCAGCATTTTGGCCTCCAACATATATGCGGTAGCCGCAGCTGCGATTCCATCTCGCGACTTCGGTTCAGCAGTCGAGCACCACACCACCGAGGCGGGTCTGTGAACAAGCATTAAGAATTCTGAAACAATATATTTTGTAATTGGTTTGGACCGCCGCCAGGGTGCGTAATTCGGTCCTGTAAGAAGGGGGACTGCCACAGACCACACCTATTCATTATTTCGGGTTGATCGTCCGGATGTCACTTCGATAATGCCCATGTGATCTCGTATGAATGCCCGTATCACCTCGTTGAGCTACCGGATCTTTCGTTTGGAGTGCCCAGATAATAGTTGTGGCATTAGCTTAAGGTCACTTTAAGGCTTCCGACAACGGGAGCAAAATGCACTTTGTGCTAAAGAACCTGTATGAGATAAGATGCTGCAAAACTGATCACATCTCTTTTGCAAAGTGTACAGGGTATTTTTTCCGACAATACACATTTTTCTATAAAAACATTCTGACAGTAAGACACTTGTCACCTTCGGAGACGAAATCTAAGTCGGTGCGGGAATACTTCATCAGTGACAGTTATCAATGAGAGAGCTGCTGCACAATATCTGGAAAATAACTTTTTTAATTATCAACGTGACGGCGGTTCTTTATTTAAATAGTTGTACAGCGTTTCAAACACAATAATGTAGCAGCGGCTGACATCTCCGTAAATTAATTGGACAGGCTGGTTACTCTATAACGCTGTGTTATAATGAATGCTTTTATAATAGAGATAACACACTTAAAGCTTTTACGAGTCTTTCGCTGCCACTGAGGGGCATCAGCTTAAACCTCAACGGCATAAGCTAAGCCTTGTGGTTCACCGTCTTAGGTATTCGAGCTGATAATACAATATCACAATCTGAACTTTACGCATATTACACTAAAGTCGGCGCTATCGCACAACGGTAGTTCTACATGTTTGCGAGAATTCGTGTTCGACATGGTCACTGAATGCGAATACGTGGTTACATGTAGTTAAGCTGTCCCAACGGACATAGTGAGGTAGTGATCATAGTTTATAATTGATTCTGGGATTTTACATGCCCAAAGGCAAAGTGGAGGCATTCCAATAATTTTGACCGCGTGCGGCTCTTAATAATGATATCTGGGATTTTACGTCCCAAAACGATTAAGAGAGACGCCGTTGTGGAGGGCTCCGAAAATTTTGACCGTCTGGTGTTCTTTAACCCCTTAAGCGCTTTATTTTTTTTGACAATTTCCGGACCAAAAGTGCCTATTTTTTTTATTGCTGATTTCGAATCTGATCGTACTAAAAAAGCACGTAGTCGATGTTGAAAAAATATTTGTACCACATACTTAGTCAAACCAACACAATAAAGTTAATTTCGGAACAATGCATAGAAAACCAGCTACCTGCTGCTAATATATACAAAAACCTTATCAAAAACTGTTGCAGGCGCGACTTCTTTCTTCCCTTGTGTAGGCGAAGGACCCTTGGGCTATTTCACTCAGGAAGCTTCGGGACTGTGTGGAAAATTTCGAAACACGGAATAACGCAAAGCGGCTTCACTGGCGAGCACTCGCGATGTTTGCTTCCGAGCTGTCTTCATCATCACCGGATGAGCTGCTCAATTCACCGTCATCGCTGTCTTCACTTCCAGACACAAGGTGAACATCTGTATCCGAATCATCATCGCTCGAAGAAGATGAAAAAGACGAAAAGTTTTTAGGGGCGAAGCTCCTTACGCTGTGGCTCAGTCCCTCCTCCGTCGTAGCCACCGTATAGTGGAATGTACCAACTACACATGATAACGATGACGATGGCGCTGATGACCATGAAGAATAAGCGCGTTCCAGTATAGTGGAATGTACCCACTACACGTGATAACGATGACGATGACGCTGATGACCATGAAGAATAAGCGCGTTCCAGTATAGTGGAATGTACCCACTACACGTGATAACGATGACGATGACGCTGATGACCATGAAGAATAAGCGCGTTCCAGTATAGTGGAATGTACCCACTACACGTGATAACGATGACGATGGCGCTGATGACCATGAAGAATAAGCGCGTTCCAGTATAGTGGAATGTACCCACTACACGTGATAACGATGTCGATGACGCTGATGACCATGAAGAATAAGCGCGTTCCAGACAACACATTCTCTTTCTGCCATGGATGAAAACGATCGTGAACGCGCTCTCGCGCTCGAAAGGCAAAACGGCAACGCCGACAACAAACGTTCCCCTGAGCTTAATGTAAATAATGAAACATTGTGTATATACTGTATGTATAATCACACCACACCCCCGCGTTTGTGTGTCAGGTCTTTGTATGATATCGAGTGGGCAAAATTTACGGAGGATTGACGGTTTACCAGATTACCTCCGGAGCTTCGCCCACTCATCATCATTCACTTCGTGGATATGGCGTGGTTTTTTTTACGCGTTGACGCGCCAGCTATGCATGGGTCGCCGCCACTGCACGCCAACTTTTCATACAAAAAGCGCGCTCCTGCCGCAGAACAAAACTAAATCATCTAGGGAGCCTACATGACCGGTCTTTTTAGGGTGATCTCAGCCTTTGACCCACTACATGCCGCCAACGCACCGCCGCCGGCCAAAACACAATGTTGCCAGACAGCGGCGCCGCGCTATAGCGCCATCTTGGTGCCCGCACTGCGTCTACGCCCGGCTCCGTTTAATCATCGACAATCATCGACATTTTTGGCAGCAGTAGTTGCGGCTAGAGGACGACGCTCTAATTCCCTCCTTCTGCGCTATACAGGTTGCTGACGCCACACCAAGAAACTACGGACGAGGACACGTGCACAAGCGCAAGCGGACTGTGCCATACACGCCCTGCGACAGTGGTCAGCGCCACCAGTGTCGTGACGTCACCTGCTACCGAAGCTACAAAAAGACCCCCTCATCGGATCTGCCGTCCAGTCGGCGGTGGCACGTTGAACAAGCGACTAACTCTTCCATGCTATTCATTTGTGCTGCATAGGTGAGTGCACCTGTACATAGGTGTTCGCCACTACTAATCGAACTCTCCGTTTTTTTCTTCTTCGCCACTGCCGACTGAGTGTTTTGAGCTCTATTGTTTGCTCGCCATGCCTTCTACTGCTGATATTATGAAGGCCATTGATGACTTCAAGCGCGAAATGCGTGCCGAAATCCGGACAATGAATCAGAGCATAACATTTTGTTCCGAAACGGCTGATGATTTCAAAAGCGCTCTAACAGAACTGCAAACTTTGACTGCTGAGGTCAAGAGGACAAGAGAGGACTGTGCTGCTTTGAAGCAGGAAAACAAGGACCTAGCTGAAAGGCTAACTAAAGCTGAATGCAAAATTCTGGAACTAGAACAATACAGCAGGCTCAATAATGTGGAAATAAAGGGCTTACCGCTCACCGTTAAGGACAAAGCCGCTGAAATGACCTTAAAAATTGCTCAGACTATCAAGGTTCCTCTCGACCTAGCAGACATTGACATCGCCCATAGCGTCAAAACCAAAAACAGTAATGATGCTAATCTAATCATCAGATTCACGACCCGAACGAAACGAAACCTTTTTCTTGAGGCAGCAAAGAAGGCAAACCTGTCGACTACTGATATCGGCTTCACGGGGCCCAAGCAACGGGTCTACGTTAATGAACAATTGACACCACACAACAAACGCCTTCTTGGCGCAGCCATCGTAAGGAAAAGGGAAACGTCTTGGAAATACGTGTGGACAAAGAACGGCAGCATACTAGCTCGCAAAACAGAGACTTCCGATGTCATTCGGATCAACTGTCAAGCCGATTTGTTGAGAATGACGTAGTCCGGCGTCATTACTACTCATACATGACTGGTTTGTTCTTTTCTCGCCTCTGGAAAATTTCTCTTCGGGTATCACGCCTCTTTTCACACCCTCACAGCTTAATGCATGTGCTGGTACAGAGAAAATAAGTTGACTGTAATACATTTCAACATGCAATCTGCTGTGAACAAAGTTGATCAATTGACCCATTTTCTGGCAGGCTTTACAAACTCGTTTGACGTCATCTGTCTAACCGAAACATGGTATCGCTGTCACGATGCTGATGTTCTGCATGCCCGGTTATAATTCTTTTTATGTTAACCGTACAACAAAAACGTGGGGGAGGCGTTGCCCTACTGGTGAAAAAACAAGTATGTATGTGAACTGTTATCTGAACACTGCTTTTGTAGCGCTGATATTGAAATGCTCACCGTGAAGTCGGCCTCCCAAACATTTTCTGTTGTTTATCGCCCGCCTCAGGGAAACCTATCAACATTTTTTGATTGCTTTGAACGTGAGATATTTTTTTTCAATTCAGAAAAATTTTCTTCTTGCATAGCTGGAGACTTTAACATAGATATGAGCACTATCAGCCCAGCGCAGCAACATTTGTCATTGCTCATTCAAGCCACTGGTTTTCACAATGTAATCAGTAGTCCCACACGAGTCACTGCTACTTGCTCTTCGGTGCTAGACCTTATAATCACTAACAGTGATAGTGCGCTCGTTTCGGGCCGCATAGCAATAGACATAAGTGATCACTTGCCTGTTTTCCTATTTTTCGAAAAGCAAATCCCTTCAAAAGGGAAATGCAAAAGCTCAGCGGCAACTTATATCTCCAGAGAGACTCGAACAATTCAGGAACCGCATTGCTTTAGTGGATTGGGCTCCAGTATACACAGAAGGCACAGCTGAGGGTGCTTACCGTAAATTCCTAGAAATGTTTATTTTATTATACAACGAGTGCTTTCCCATTGTTGCCATAACGCCATCTAAGAATGCTCGTAAACCCTGGATGACCAGTCAGCTTACACGACAAGTGAAAAAGAAACACAAGATGTTTGCAATGTTCATCAAAACAAGAGATGCAGACCTGCTAGCAGAGTATAAATCGCTGCGTAACCGCTTGAATAGGGAAATTAGAGCGGCCAGAAATGCTTATTACAATAACTTATTCGATAAAAATCTTTCTAAAAACCCCAAAGAAAAATGGAGGCGCCTAAACATGCTTTTAAATAGAAACACGCATGACAGGAATATAACCAGTTTAGTAATTGGTGGCAACGAAACATCCGGCTCGCGTCTCGCTAACTCATTTAATAAATTTTTTTCTCTGAGGTAGGACACAGTGAGTTCAATTCTGGCATCTCTAATTTTCTAGGCGACAAACTAATACCATCCCTCTTTTTTGCACCAACAGATGAAACGGAAGTTTTTTCAATGTGTAGAAAGGTAAAAGATACCTGTAGTCTTGATGCGCACAATATTCAAAGTCGGCCAGTGAAATATGTTCTCGACATAATTACGCCATGTCTAACGTATATATATAACACCGCACTTACCACAGCTCAATTTCCTGCTGATATGCAACTAGCGAGGGTGGCCGTGATTTATAAAAAGGGAGATACAAACATTTTGGGAAACTACAGGCCGGTATCTATACTTCCGTATTTTTCTAAGGGTTTAGAGCAACTAATCCGCGTTCGTCTCAATGGCTTTTTTCTTAAACATTCCATAATAACTGACTGTCAATACGGCTTTACAAAAAAACAGGTCTACGGAGGCATGCGCTACTTGTTCAAAAAGAATATATATTAAAGAATTTTGAGGCACAGCTTTTAACTCTTGGTATTTTTGTTGATTTCAGCAAAGCCTTTGACTGTTTGAATCACAACATTCTTTCTGCGAAATTAGAGCACTATGGCGTACGTGGCCACGCCCTTAACCTAATAAAGTCATACCTAAGTTCACGGTCTCAATACGTAGTCATTAACAATTACGCCTCACAGATTCTAAGTATTTTAAATGGCGTCCCTCAAGGTAGCATTTTGGGGCCACTGCTGTTCAATGTGTATATAAATGATATTCCTAACATCAGCACTCATGCAAAATACATTATATATGCGGACGACACCACCCTCTTTCTTTTCTTCTAATGATATACAACACTTAGCAGATATCGCGAACGACGCGCTCTCATCACTTTCCGCATGGTCATCAGTTAACTCACTAAAAATAAACAAACAGAAAACAAAAGCAGTACTCTTTCTTCCTAAAAGAAAACAAGTATCCCTACGGCCCTACTTATACCTAGGCGACACTGTGATTGAGTACGTGGACACGTTTAAATCATTAGGAATAACATTCAGCAGTACAATGTCATGGGACGCACATGTTAATAACCTTTCTTCAACACTTTCTAGAATCATAGGAATCACTTCGCGTAACAGATATATTTTTCCCACCAAAACTAAGCTTACTTTGTATTATGCGTTTTTCTATTCCCACATTAGCTATTGTCTGCTCGTCTGGGGCAACACAACATTGTCAAACATACTAAAACTACAAACTCTGCAAAAGAAAATGCTCCGCGCAATTGTTAATGGGTCCTATGATTCCCCCACTGAGCATGTTTTCTTACAATACAATATTGTACCTGTAAACAAATTATTTGACTACAGATTTGCATGCTTTTATAAAACAATAACGAGACAAAATGATTCATTTCTTTCTAAAATTGTTCCACTTACATTTCGCCATTCATCATACGATACCAGAGTACAAAGTAGTTTCGTATTACCAAAGTGTAGAACTAACTATGGTTTTTCCATGTTACGTTATATTGTGCCAAAGTTCCTGAATACCTCATTTTATGACCGCCTAAATACTATGTCTCTTTCTGCCATCCGCAAAAGCATTATTCACCAATCTGTGTTACCGTAACAACACGTGTTTTCATGTTTTCATGCACTGTATCAATCTGTGTTCTTGTTTGGCACTCGCAGTACTGTTTGCGAACTGTGATACACATGTATATCGTACTAGTTTTATCTTTTTTGCAAATGCATAGCGACCTGTTCGAGCTTTCTGGGCAGTGATTGTTTTCTTTGTGCCTACTGCGACATGTAAGGATGGTGAGGCCCGTCAAGCGGCGTTAAATTCGCTGCTTTTTTCTCGCCATCCCCAGTTTGCGTGTACAAACTGAAATAAAGACTTCATTCAATACGGCGCCGAACGTAGCGGTAGCGGGTTAAACGCTGGCGGTGAAGCCTGAGAATGCCTGATTGCTGCGTACCGCTGTGCACTAACCACAACAGAAAGGGCTTGCGAATGTTCCGCTTCCAGCGAGCCCGGGCCGACGGCTACTCTGGCTCGCTCAAATAAATCGAGACGGCTGGGAGCCCACCAGTGCATCTCGTATTTGCTCTGTGAGTACTGCGCATTTCGTTCACTGTTCTTTGCTGCAGGACATGTTATATGTGTTTCACGGTGTTCGCGAATGCATAGATAACCGAAGTTGTCGTTGCTGCGTTCACGCATTGCGAGTAGGCAGCCTACATGCAGGACGCGTCCGCGCGTCCACACGGAGAAGCGCTCGTGAGCTGTTGCCTGGTCGTGAGCTGTTGCCTCCCTTGCGTGAGCTCGCGTCAGCACCGCTCAGCGTTACGTCGCAAGAGCTCAGGGGGAGTGGCGGTTGGGACCAAAATGGCGGCGCACAGAAAACAATGCTAGATTTGGTGGAAGCTGGCAACAACGTGCCCCATTACCCGCTGGTTTTGGCTGAGTTTCTTGAAGGCACTTTTTGAAGATGCCTCCACCCTAAAACTGCCAGTCATCTAGGCTCCCCTAAAACCATCGAGTAAATACTGTCATCTGGTGGATTACACACAATTTAAGCCGTAGACAAGCATTTCTCGTCCTGAACGCCAGATGGGAGTACCTATTCCGCTAGGACGAGCTTTACTCGTCCAAATCACTTAAGGGGTTAACGTGCACTGACATCGCCCAGTGCACAGGCCTCAACCATTTCGCCTCCACTGAAATGCGACCGCCGTGGCTTGGATTGCACCCATGACCTTCAGGTCAGCAGCAGAGCACCGTAGCCACAGATCCGCCGTGGTGGACCACGTGCGTCTCTTTTTAACGTGCACCTACATTGCACAGTGCACGGGTCTGTAGCGATTCGCCTTCACCAAAGTACGGCCGCTGCGGCCGGGATCGAACTGGCGTATTTCAGCGCTGCAGCCGAGCACTGTGTCCACTGATTTACTGTGGTGGCATGACTGTCATGTTATCATAAAACGAAATTTTCACACCACAAAGACGTTCTACCCTATGTTTAACCACAGCAAGTACGATTTTTGGCGTATTACTTTGAGCTGTTTCATCGAATTTTTTTAAACTATTGTCTATGACCGATGAATTGTTCCGCAACCGCATATATTTCGATCCATTATAAAATCTGGCTTCCCGGTCACTCCTTGTAGCGTGAGAGTGTAATATTTTTTTTTCCAGTTAATCAAGCACTGCAACGAGGTGAGTGGTTGTCGCTGCGAGATAATTCTAATGTCACAGTTTTTTTTTTGTTTTTTTTTTGACAGCGAAGCTCTTCTACCTCAGCGTAAAATGTATGGCTGGGCCCGGAAAATGTCATCAGCATCACCGTGTTTGTGTCACTGTATTTGGGCAAATCCCACTACTCACCGCTACTGCGGGGCCTGTAATAAGCCTGAGAAACAGTACAGAGAGAGATAGAGATAATGAAAGATAGACACAAATGGAGAGACGGAAAGAAAGACATAAAAAAGAGATAGAGAAAAATTCTTGCCGAAAGAAATTCTTCGGGATGCGGGATACGACCCACGTACGCTCGATCGGAAGGCGAGCGTCCTAACTATACAGCTATCCAGGCACGCTAGCAGCCTCGTATAGTACAGTGTAGCAAGGGGGGTGGGAAAGGGAAGTGAGCATTAGGAGGAAAGATGTGATGGTGAGCAGGAGGGAAAGCAGGAGGGGAGAGAGTAAAGCGCAGGACAGAAAGAACGACAAAGAAATGTAGAAAGAAAACGAGAGATAGAGAACATCAACAAGGGAGAGAAAGAAACAGAAAGACAGGAAAAAAAAATGAATGAAAGAGCAAACAAGCAAGCATTGTCTAGTGACCAGATAGTGAACCATCTGGTCAAGACGTGCATGAGCAGTAGCTTAGCCACGCCCACTGACGGAGACATCGCGCGCAACCTCCGCTCTACAGTGCATAGCCTGGTTGCGCCCGATTATCTCCAGAGAGTTATGGGGCGTCCTAAGAAAGTGCGTACTCCCGAGGAGGAAGCCAAGCATTTCGAAGCTAGACGTGTCGGTCGACGGGGAGTATGAGCGGTGACGGGCCCAGGCTTCTCTGTGCCAAGCTTTGTGCGACTTACTGCAAGCTCCTCGCGTTAAATTTTTTCAGAGACGTAAACATTGCACTCTCATAAAGTCAACTTCATTTTCTTGAAGCACAAGCTAGAGTCTAAAAGAAGCTTCAGCCGGAAAGCAATAAAAAAATGTCTTTTTTTTTCTGCATACAGCAAATGTTAGCGAAATGAATGCAATTGCTGTTTATTGAGAGGACTTTGAATTTCATTATGCACCTAAAAAGAAAAACTAACAGTTCTACTGCGATGAACCTTCTTTACATGGCCGCTGTAGTTCACCAGGAGAAGCACGTCAACGCGTTCTCCTTCCGAACACGAAATTGAGAGCTTACTGACGAAGTAGCGATAGCGCTTGCTGCCGTGGATCCCGACTCAAGGACTATAATCACGGATTCCAAGAAAGCGTGTGCTCATTAATTAGCAGGGGGAGACATCTCCCTTAGAGAGCCAAATTCTAAGACGGGCTGCCACTGATCCCACCCCGAAACACATAATTTGGGCTCCTGGCCATCAGGGCTTACGAAGTAATGAGGCCGCTGACGCGGTCACCCGAGCGCTTACCCACCGGTCTTCTCACCCCAGCTCCTATGACTCGGAGGCCCATACACAGCTGCTGTCGTTCAAAGAAATTATTTCTTATTATCGCGAAACTCACCGCCTTTTAACGCGACAGCGTTAAAGAGCTCGTTTCGCAGAAATTCCGGCGTCGGCGTCGGTGTTGGCGTTGGCGTCGGTGTCGTTGGTTGGGAGCGAAAAATAATCATCTTGTCCGTGACCGGAAAATCGAGAAAGATGCAAATAAAATAAATAACAAAAATTTATGGGTCCGTACCAGAATCTAACCCAGGCCGTCTGCGTGGCAAAAGCAGGTGTTCTACCACACAGCCAC
>JALIZH010026164.1:0-49997 GCA_030522465.1 Rhipicephalus appendiculatus
AGAAAGATGCAAATAAAATAAATCATAAAAGTTTCCGGGTCCTAGTGAGGATCGAAACAGGGCCGTCTGCGTGGCTAGCAGGTGTTCTACCACACAGCCACGCCTCTGCTTGGAAATATAGTGAAAATAACTTCCTCTGCTTGGAGAAGCAGTGAAAATAACCTTCATGCTTCGCAAACGCAGGCGTCCTTTATATAGGCGCCACCATATAACATGTAATATCCCAGGAATATTGCGTGGTACAATTCTACATTGCCATCGGGCGTCAGAATATGTGACTATCATAACGATTTCGTTGTTTAAAGCCAGCCACCCATTACAAACGGCACACACCGTACTGCGCGTATTCCTTTAACACCACGTAGTGGGTGCATAGCAAGTATTCACTAAGTGGTTGAAGTAGGCACTCGGGACAGGATATCGCTATCGCGTTCAACTCTTGAAGGTGAAGATTAAGGTTCCCCTACTTTTTACTCTATCGATACGTCCCAACCCTGTCAGCAAAACAATCCCACGACCTACTGATCAGTATCACAACGTTATAGCTTGACACTGGTGTATGGCGGTAGATGCTTGTATACCACTGATGTGTTTACAAGTTTACCAGAGAGAGAGAGAAAACATTTATTGAGTAAAGATTTTGAGTGAAGGTGGGAGGGTCCCTTATTCCAGGAACCCTCTGGCCTGGACAGCCCGCCGGGCTCGAGCGACGAGTTGACGCTGGTCGACCAGGTCCGGCTGGGAGATCGCAGCCTCCCACGCTTCACTGAGGAGGTCTTGGTCCGCATCTGGTGCTGCTGCTTGTAGCCTTGGGACGCTTACTTTGCACTGCAGTAGGAGGTGCGCCAGAGTGTCTGCCACATTGCAGTGAGGACAGATGTAGTTATACAACGTGGGCCTCATATGGTGCAATAGTACGCCGTGGATGAACGTGTTGCTTTGAAGGCGCCTGTAGTCGGTGCCTTCGTCTCTTGTGAGTTTTGGATGTGGCGGTGGGTATGACCTGCGTTCGAGTCGATAATGTTGTAGTAATGCATTGTATGTTAGCGGTATGGGTTCTGTTGCCTCTGTTTCTGTTGATGAGTGGGAGGTGCCTCGGATCTCGTACGGGGATGCCCGGTTGATGCATTCGCGGGCTGCGGTGTGTGCCGCTTCATTTCCCTCGAGACCTTCGTGACCCGGAACCCACACGATGCATGTGTAAGGAGGAGGATTGTCCATGCGTTTTAGTAACCTAATCGCCACCGTGGAGACCCTGCCTTTCAGGTAGTTCCGTGCCGCTGTTTGTGAGTCGGTGAAGACCACGATGGGGTCCTCACTCGTCTGGGTGGCGAGTGCTATAGCAGCCTCTTCAGCTGTTTCCGCACGTTTGGCGAGGATGGTCGCCGATGCCAGTACCGTGCCCTTGTAATCTGTGACGGCAATCGCGAAGGCGTTACGTCCCGGATACTTGGCTGCGTCCACGTATCGTGCCTGCGGGTCATTGCGATGGTTATATCTGACCATGTTAACCCTGGCGAGCCGCCTTGCTCGGTGATGTTGAGGATGCATGTTTCGAGGGATCTGCTGAATTTCAAGGCATTCTCGGAGCTGTGACGGTATTCTGCCTTTGCGTTCTTCATCGGGTTCTAGGGTTGTTTCGTACCCTATGCGTCGAAGGACGGCTTGCCCTGTGGGTGACAGCTTGAGTCTCTCGACCTGGTTGATGAGGTGTGCTTCGGCGAGTTCTTCCCACGTATTGTGAATTCCCATGCGAAGCAATCGGTCAGTGGAGGCGGCTGGGGGCAGTCCTAGGGCAAGCTTTGTAGCCTTTCGTATCAGAAGATTTAGTTTTTGTTTCTCCGCTGTCTTTAGGTTGAGGTAGGGAGTTCCGTACGTTATGCGGCTGTAAAGGAGAGCTTGTACCATTTTGAGGGTGTCGTGCTCTTTGAAGCCACTGCGGCGATTAGCCACCCTTCTGATTAGGTGAGTGAGCTGTGTCACGGTGTTCTGCAGCCGGGGTAGTGCAGCGGAGCCAGACCCATCTTTATGTATATGTAGTCCAAGGACCCGAAGTGTGTCAACTTGTGATGTTACCAGAACTTAATTTATTCCAAAATATTCATTTAGATATTGCTCTATCACTCTTATTACGCCTTCTGTCCTTGACACTCCCGGAAAGCGTTCTGTAGAAATCAAGACTGATGATCAGTGACACCTAATGGTATCGCGGTGTCAAGGAGAAAGCCTATGATATATATGGTCCTAGAAAAGCGAAGCGAAGGCTGACATTGCCTATAGAGCTCAAGAATTGAAAATGTTGTTATGTCTTAAGTTCCTAATTACCATTATCGTTCTTTTTCTGTTTTTTAGCTTATGGTATTGACGTTCAGCATAGCATGCAGAAACGGAGCACTTTGAAATTAAAGCTGCAAAGATCATGTTTCTATTCTTACGAGGGTCTTCTTTTAGTACCCAGCCAAAAGATGTCTGTTCTCATAGCTCGATAAAATCAATGGGGCTGTTTTGTCTCTAAATAAGTGTTTTTTTTTTGTAATCCCAGTATATATACGGAATTCATGGAATATAAAACAGAAAGTTCGAAATATATAAAAGCTTTCGTTGCCTAGCGTAAATTTTCACCGTCGTATCACTGGTTCAATTATTCAATAAAATACGCAAACACCTCGCGTTACCCTAGTTTCTGAAGCTTCGATGATTTATTTTCAATCAAATGAGAAACAACGCCTACGAGACAATGAAGATTGGAAATAGGAAAGCCCGTCTCTCCTGCTTGCTAATCATCGCTTGCCGTCACGTATGGTGAGGTCCATATTAGGTTAAGGTAATGCAATTACGTTACGGATAGGCTCGTTGCGTCGTTCTGACAATCTTCGTATCGTAATGCTGTCAAAAGCACTAACGGAGCCTCGTTTTGACCATCGTTGTATCTTTATGCTGTCCAAAGCACTTACGGAGCCTTTTCATTAGCCGCAAGTGGTCATAGTTGTAATGCAGACTAAGTAGAATAAAGCCCTCCTTCACAGATGTGACATATGGGCTCTGGTTCGTCATCGAAACATTTTTTTCTTTAGTACGTACGGATATTTACATACGGATGCATGCAGTAAACACGCGCATACGGACTGAGGGGTTGCACTCATTCCCCCCTTGATGGGACACTAAAGTGAAGCAACAAATCAATTTACACTGATAAATATTTCCTGAAAACTCTTCTCTTATTCACTTCACCATCGAAGCTTATAAATAGATGATGAAATCTCAGATTCGCATTTAAATTTTCTGCAGGAATCTTCTGTGGTGACGTCCCAGATTTTTTTTAACACGAAAGTATTTTATGCCGGCGTCAACCACGGCACCACTGACATATTTCCGTGACAGATATGACGTTGTAAAATATAGATAGTAAGAGATGGTAAAGAAAAAACTAGAAGAAAAAGCCGGGAGTCGAACCTACGATCCGTCACTCCGCAGCGCGCGGCGCGAAACGACTCGGCCACGAAGCGTACGCTCCTCAGTTTGCTAACAGCGAGCCATTTATATACACCACTTTCCTCTCGCGGTACTGAGAGATCGGTAAATTCAGCCTGTTCTTGTTTTTACTGGCGAGATGGCGCGAAGGGTCCAGACGGCGCGCTGTTAAAGTCGTCGCCCCGCGCGTTGCGATGCGAGCGCGCCTCAACAGGGTGCGGTTTCTACGTCTTGGGCTTTCACCGAAAATGTGCGTTGAAGTTACAGAGATCACGAAGGTCACTTCGCTCGCTACAGCGGCCGCGCTTCCGAAAGAGCGCGCTACTCACACACAAGTAACAATTTTTACAGTTGTTTGTTCGCGCTCGTTTGTCTATACTTGTGTGTTCGTTCCATGCGCCTTCTTTGTAATTTAGAAGAGTGCTCTGTGACATTTATTAGTTCGCACTCGTCCTCTGTATGTTCTTTTCGTGTGTCCTTTCTTCCTGAGGAACGTCCTGGAAGTTTCAAGCAGCTTGTCGTTCTTCTCGTGACATTACAATATGGTTCTATAGCATTCATTCCTTCGACCTTGTGTCGAAACATTGCACAATAAACACTCAACTACCTCTGTGAAGACACGTTTCACATTCCTTAAGGAACGTAGTGTCGCAACGAGCTAGTGCCATGATGAATTCCCATGCGTAATTTTAGATCCGAAGCATCTTATCCTCGGGGCTTTGTCCATCCCTCCCTGCCGCGTCCCGCGTCCAGTCAGGTTAATGAAGTAGAGAAGCACCCGCTATGCGAACCAGAACACTCTAGTACAATAAGACCGTCAACCACCATCACAGTCACCGCAGTCATGGCCGAGAGCACAGAGTCGCTGCTTAGCAATGGTTAGGCAGGTGGTGGGTGCAAGCAAAGAATTACCGTAGTACTGGTGGTGTCTGTCGCCCACGTTGACTTCATTCCTTGACCTTGCTTGCATGTGCTTGCAGGGGCTTTGTCCGTCCCTCCTTCCCGCGTCTCTCTCTCTGTACAGGGCCGCGATTCTCTCTCCTGTGCAGGGCCGCGATGAGCGCTCGGGCCGCTGCCGCGAAACGGGAGCGGCACCCGCGCCCCACAGCGCATGCGCGTCACCTCCCCCCTCTCTGTCCTCTCCTACGCTCCCCCCTTTCTCACCCCTAGAAATCCTATACTCTACGGAACGGCGCGCACGCCATGTGGTGCGACGGCTGCATAATCCGGTGGGGGCGCCACGGTAGTTCCTCGGTATGAAAATGACGGAGCGCGCGCGCCTCATTGTCTCTACTGCACAGCGCAGCGATTAGCACTCGGGCCGCTGCCGCGAAACGGGAGCGGCGACGTTTCTCCCGCTCAAGCTAACCATCTCTCCACTGCTTCGCATCCTCACATGGTTCCTTTAAGCGTGAGATGTTTTCTTTTTTCTTATCCAATCATTATTTCACAATTGCCTATATTATACTTATGCGAATACCTTGCAGTGCAGTTCAATGAAACGAAACAAAATCCAATACAGTCTTATACTCTGCCGTTTCCATGACTGTTCTAGGCAGAGAGTTTCAGCCTTCAACCTAAATAACACTGGCAGAAAAAAATGCGGGGAATGTAGCACGCAAAGCTAAAATTTGCTTTTGATGGCCGCACAGGCGACTAGAGGGGATCAGTGTTCCAAATGTCAATATGATAATAAACATTAACATGACGTCAAAAAATTGCAAACAAGTCACCATTCTGAGCAAGTTATAAAAAATGAACAATTTAGTAAACGAAGGAAAATTACATCCCAAGGGGGAAAAAAACACAGCAAAGCCCAGCCGTCGAATCAGATAACTAAATTAACGTTTTCCCAGCTTAGGCACGTGTATCGCGTAGAGGGGCACAAATGCAGCAAACTCAAGTGCCGCAGAGCACGCGACAAAGAAGTCACCAAGAGGGGCTCTCCTGATTGATTGTTTTCAATCTCGCGCTATTGATTCACTTTTTCAAGACCAGATGGGCCTAACGTCTAAAGTTGAACGAAAAGCGTAGTGCCTACGGACTTGCAGCCAGTGTATTTTTGCTCGCGGTTTTTCGTAAGTCATGCAGAAAACAGGCACCAGCTGTTGCGTTTCACTTAACCAACAGAAACGTCGAGCATGGAGTCAATATTTCTGCACCCCGAAGACATTTCGTTTGTCAAGCACCGCGAGGCGTTGTTACCAAGCGGTGACGAAACTGTGTGCGTAGTACTCCTGTTTGCCTTTATGAGTATTTTCTTCCTAACACACACGCACGTACGAAACTGTTGGGCCGGTATGCTTAATTGAAAGAAGGAGGTACAGTTTGAAATAACTTTCTTGTTTTTTTAGACGTCTAAGTGGCGCAGAGCTCTTAGAAAAATCTCATTGACGTGGTGATAATTGCGAATGTACTTGTCGATTTCGTTAACGAAATGTTATTAGCGAATTAAACGTCAATAACCAATAAATGGCTGGCTGTTTTCAACTGCGCTGTGGGAACAATTCTTAAAAGGCCAGTTACACGCAGTGTAGTTTGTCACATTTAAAGCGTCCTGCTTATCTGGATGCGCCAAGTTCTGAAAAACAGTTGTTAGTTTAATGATACTTCTTGATTTTGTCCCTTACTTTTCTTGCTTTCTTCTTAACGCTGCTTCTAGGATCACATGGTATGTAGCGGATGTCGGTTAATGCATTATTTTAGACATCAGAAGTTTCACTTGGCAGGCAGCACTCATCTTGTCTTTCCTTCGTGTGTCGTTTTTTCTGCGCTATTTCTTGATTATGGTGTAGAAGTAGTATATGTAGCTGTTATAACTCTGTAACCATTATTACTGTCGAAGTCATTGAGAAATGTGAGCTTGTGTGTTTACCACTTATAGTCGAGGTTGCTTGCGCCTGATGGATCGACTTTTGGCGATCGCGACTGGGAGGTCCTCGTTTTGTGAATTACAGTTGGCCATGCCCATTGTCATAGACATGCGTACTGTGCCATCCAGAGTCTTGTGCTCGGTAATCCGCTACGTATTTTTATACTGCTCTAATTCCTCCTATCAATACCGCACGTCATATTTTGTTTACACACATTTAAACCCACAGTTAGACAACACACAGCATTAATGCCACGTCGTTTAAACAGTGAAGCCTTTATTCCTTGAAACTGCTCTGCTCGAGAAGTCATCGTGGTAATTGAGGCAGTCTGCCAATAGTCACTACTAGGGGCGCACATCACTAAAGCATACATTAAACGTCTTTGAAACGATTGCGCGAAGAAAAGTATGGGGAAGTACTCAGACATCATCATTCCACGTTTATTACTCTTACAATAATTTATATGCAAACGACAAAAAAATTCATCCAGTTGCCTTTCGCTGGCAGTGAGGACACAGCAAGCTCGTGGCCTTCCCTTCGTCAGGCTATCGCATTTCTGCGCGCCGTCATGCCATACATTCACGATGTCTCACATACACTGAAAAAGGTAGGGAGTAATGCCAACGTAAGAGTCGTCCTTTCAGCGCAAATGAGCTTTATATTCTGTGCAAGGCCTCCAACTGCAGTTCTGAAAAACCCAGGTGCCAGGAAACACACGAAAAAACCTTTGTTAAGTGTGAGAACAACCTCGTTTACGAGATACCGTTGTCCTGTGGCGTGGAACATTTGGCTTGCCACTCCAGGAAGTGTAGCTGCCATCACATATACTCGCAGTGTATTGAAATGGGACAGTAAAGCACTCATTTGGGCTATTTGGTAGAAGTTTAATAGGTTGCACGGGTTGCGGAATATTGCACTGTATGGGCCTAACAGGGGGGGACACTAACGGAGGCACAGAAAAAGACAACCAGACAGGAGCGAAACCATAATTTGTTTTCGGGGAGAGGGGGGAGGGTTCAACCATATTTTATACATGCTTGTGCGTGCGTTTGTAAGCGTTTGTTTGTACGTGTGCTCAGAAGTCGTCTAAGCCACACGCCATGAATGCGGCGCCATAGTAACGGCAAGCTATTTATAGACACCATTTACCGCTGGCGGTATGCTCTGACGTATGAGCCACACGATATGCATGCGGCGTCATAGTTACGGCAAGCTATTTATAGATACCATTTACCGCTGGCGGTATGCAGATCTCGCAGGAGCTTGAGAGTGTTTTCTATCACGCAACACTCCTACATTTTCTTGCAGTTTGAATACTGCTGTTTAGAAGAGCACGAAAGAAGAAAAAAAATGGTGTGTGGCTCAGTGGTGTAACGCAGCGCGCTGCGGAGCGAGGGGTGGGTGGTTCGAATCCCCGGTTGGGTGCCTCGAAATTTTTTCTTCTGATTTACTTTTATTTGCGCCTTTTTTTAATGCTATAACAATTATATGGACACTCTCGGCTGATTTTCGCCGTCTGTCGACGCCGTCATGTCCCGGATATGTATATGTATGTGTACACATAAAAAAGGCATAAAAAATAATCAGTAGAATAAATTCCAAACCACCTGACCGGGAATTTGAACCAGCGACCAATTGATCCGCAGCCTGCTGCGCTAGCCAACACAGCCACACGCCATGCTCGTGCCAGCGATATAACGACGAGCTATTCATATGCGCCATTTGCCGCTCGTGGTACGCAGATCTCGGAACAGCTTGAGCGTGTTTTCTATCACGTAACACTTTTATAGTTGCTTTCAACACGGGCGGACACCCCGGCAGCGGGGTGTCCGCCCGTGTTATATCTGCTGGTGTATCTCCCGAAACAACGTTTGAAAAGGTGCAAGCTGTCTCTTTTCAGTGTTTTGCATGCATGAGTAGAATTCGGTACGAAATTTAATGCTCAGGAAACGGGCAAAATGGAATGAATTCTCAAAGTGGCCAAGGCGGCGGTGGCATGTACGAAGGGTAGAACGAATGTGAACGTTTCCGACGCGCGCCAATCGTATGAACATGGCTTTCCTTGTGTCGTTCGCGCTACAAGTTTTACATCAAGAATTCATCAACCAACTAGCCCAAGAGAACGTTTTCCTAAGCAATAATGCCAACCCCCCAAAAATGCACCAGCGCACACGAACGCCTAGTTGCGAGTGCCACTACCGGAATCCTAAGACAATGATTATGTGGCTTCATGTTTTTTTTATTTATTTATTATCCTGGGTACGTATTAGTTTAATCAAAGTTTGCGCGCTTTACATTACAACTTCCATGCAGACTTAGCGAGCAGCCTGCAAAAAATACCACTTTTAGTATTTTTTTTAAAACCTGCTTTGTTGAAAAACGCAACATTTGATTTGCAAAAAAAGTTTAATTAATGGCGCAGACAGTGTGAACATGGCAAATCTGTATACGGCTGTAATAACATCACTTTTACATACTTCCGATTCTCATTCGTTATTTCGCCTCTTTTCGGTTTATATTTAAAGCTTCAACATGGCACAGCTTATGGTTATTTATGGCTTTCAGCCGAAAATCACATAACATTAGACTAATTTCACTATCCGCAACACACTGCACATTTATTACCAGATTTACTAACTATTTTTGAAACCAGAACGACTACTTTACTAAGCATGTTATGCTGGCATGTCGCATTCTAATGGTTTTGGCGATTCACTTGGGGGCCGCCGCATACTTCTAGGGTTCAACGAAGTCGTTTCTTTGTTGTTAGAAGTGCAGTGCCTCTATGCATTTTTTCATTATTTTGCAGACTTGTATTTCTTCTTTCATATGAACCCTATCGATAAATTAGTGGGCCGGGGGCTGCAGCAAGACGTTAGAATAATTGAGTGGCGTAATGATCTTTAATAACGCCAGATAACACATCGACTGCCTTTGGCGGCTACGAAGGAGGGCTGTTTCAAAGATATGGCAAAAAAAAAACCTCTTACATTATTAGTACCATTCATTTCACTTACCTTAACCACCAAGCAGAGGCTGCGCGAACGTAATTTAATAATGAGACAGCACGTTCCGTCAGCCTTGTAACCGTTACAGAGACTGAGCGCAGGCGTACGCTCGTAATGAGAGCCACGCCACGAAATAAAGGCAAAGATTTCGTTTCGTGTTCTTCGTCGTCCTGAAGCTATATGTCATCAAGATATACATCTGTGCGCTTCATGCGTCCTCAAGTCAACATCAGTTCCAAACCTCGTTAAATGAACCACATTCAATCAAAGGCCACTGTCAAGATACTTAGCACCAAAAATGATTCACAGTTTGTGACAAATTATGTAAATTATAGGTAGCTTGTCCGAGCCTTACAATTGCAGCTGACGCTCTATAAACGGAAATCTGAATGGTAATTGGAAAGGTACAGCTTCTTTAGAAGCGCAATATTCTGTGTAGTGACACCAAGCCACCTGAGAAATATTTTCCTTGTAGTGATTAGGTGAGGAACTCTACGGTTCTTGCATAATGCAAGTTACAACGTGAACATGTAGTGTCCACTCCCTTTGAGCTGTTGTCATCGCTCTGAATACATAAATATTTGAGCGCCCGCTTTTGTAGACATTTTACAGTTTGTGCGTGGGGTTTCCTAGGATCTGATTGATTGATCGCGAGAATAATCTACAGGTGGCACGTGTTACATGACGCTGCAACTGTGAGTGACGACTTGATGATGTCAACGAATCATGACGCACCCATTGTCCACGCTATATATGCTGGCGGAACTTACGACCAGGAAAGGCGACTGTATCCGATGCTGAACTAAAATTCACAGCGCAAACACTCGAAACGCCCCACATAGAAAAGACACACACAGCGCTCGTGTGTGTCGTCTGTTCTATGTGGGGCGTTTTAGTGCGCTGTGAAATTTAGTGCAGGATTATGTACCAACTAGGCCCAAATGAAGTTTTATTGTATCCGTTGCATTGGTCGATTTCAGCAAATGCTTGTGCCCGAAAAGTCCAGCCATCGGGGCGGGATGTTCATTATCGTTATCGCTAAGTTTGCGCCGATAAAGAACATTTTGTTCCTGCGTAAAAGGTTCTCCCTCATCCTTTCTCTTTGTGATGCCTTCGGTAAAACCCTACAAAGTAGCCAAATTCAAATTGCCTCATAACCTTTCATAACTGTTCGTTTATTGCACACTACTGCAACGGGATATGCCTTTATGCGGTGCAGTTATCGCCTGCTTGTACCTATAGCTAGGGCTCCGTGCTTTCGGAGTTAATTTTTCTTCGAATAAGGAGGGTGTTTTTCGGAGTTCACTTTTTGGGAAGAAATTCTCGTAAATCTCCAATTCTCGAAAATTTGGTGTTTAATTTTGCATTACAAGTTGTTGCAATGTGGTCTTATAATAATTTGCAATGAAATTGCGTTACATTGTTGCTGATAATCCTGCTTCTCCATTCTTTCATTTTTTTTCTCACTTACTGTTTATTTACCCTGTTAAAAAGGTGCTTCATGTACACTTGGCCAAAGTGCACTTTTTTTTTGGGGGGGGGGGGGGGGGGGGAGGGGGGAGATGGTGGCTGGAGCTCAAGCAGCTCCTCATTTTCTCCTAGCCTCCCTCATCTTCTTGATGAAAAATGAAGGACCAATTATTTTAAAGACGATAGTCTTTCTTGGCATACTTGAACGCAAAAATGTGGTCTTTCTGTCTGTCTGTCCGTAACCCGATTCAGCTACCCGGCCAAAGTGTAACCATTTTCTGAACGCCCAGCCATCTTGAACTGGTGTATGCGTTCATACTTGTGGACATATTCTATCAAAAAGCAAATACTAGGCATACCTGAGGCGCAACATTATTATGTAAGTGCCAAGTCGTGTGTTCTTTTATTAGAAAATACATAGCTACGCAATTCTAAGGACCTAGTGTTTTTTAGGCTGCGCTGAAAATGCCAGCCAGATGCGACCAATTCAACGTAGAGTAGGCGCTGTCTGAGGCAAGGCAAAACATAGTAGTTCGGCCGGCACAAGACTATCGTCTTTCGACGACATTTGCAGCGAAACACGCAGATACGCGGCCAATTATTATTATTATTATTATTATTATTATTATTATTATTATTATTATTATTATTATTATTATTATTATTATTATTATTATTATTATTATCAATACTCCGAAATCTTAGATGAGATGATATATGACCACGAAAATATGCGAACCCAGCAAGTGCAATTTAGTTGTCTGGAAGGTTTGACCACAGTTGAGATATATACACACATACACAAATACATCATTATGAAACACCTACGTTTGCTTGTATTACAACCTTAAAGCTTCTTTTAAAATTAGGGAACCCTCAAGCTTCGCCGTTAAGAGTTGAACGCGATCCGCAAACTTTTATTATTTATTTTATTTGCATCTTTCTCGATTTTTGGTCACGGACAAGATGATGATTTTTTCGCTCACAACCAACGACGCCGACACCGGAATTTCTGCGAAACGAGCTCCTTAACGCTATCGCGTTCATAGAGGCAAGCATACTTTGCGACGTTACTGCCGCTCCTTTCACTCCGTGCGATCCTTTCGAGCGATGTTTCTAAGCTTTGAAAATGCCCTTTGAAATTTGAGAATGGCCTTTCAATGCGATAGCGCTTTCGCAGAAATTCCGGCGTCGGTGGCATTGGTTGTGAGCGAAGAATCATCATCTTGCCCGTGACCGAGAAATCGAGCATGATGAAAATAAAATACATAAAAAAATTTCCGGGTCCGAGTGAGGATTGAACCCAGGCCGTCTGCGTGGCAAGCAGGTGTTCTACCACCCATTCACGCCTCTTTTTTTTTGTTTAATAATATAATTTATAATGTAATGTCATAAACATAGATAATCAATACTCAAGATACCAGCAGAAAAAAGCATAACATCGGTGGTACTATAAAGGAAGGTCAACATGTCTAAGATTTAAAGCTACTTCAATGAAACCAGATCATCTAACATAGACATCCATATTGGTGGTTCTTCCTGAACACGATACATTTGTCTGATATATATTGCGTATTCAATAAAATACTCTCTAGCGGAACGAGCCGCTGGGTCAGCACTTTGCACCGCCATTCTCGTTTTCCATATGCTGCGTATGCATATCAACATAAGCATGTCATAGGGTTCTGTATCTGTAGGAAGGAAGCGAATACCATAAGGAGTAATCGGTAAGTCTTTCTTTAAAGTCCGCTCTAAAACATCCCATAAAAATACGGCATCCCAGCAGTCTAAAAATATGTGCTCTAACGTTTCTGGTTTGTTGCATAATATTGGCCTCGAGGGCCACCACTGGAAACGCCGGCGCCACCGTCTGCGTGACGTGCTTGGCAGGATCACGCGGTCACAGCGGCCGCGTCGGCTGCTTGTGGAGCGCTGCCGCGTGCTTTGTAAACAAGTTTCAAGCCCCGCCTGCGCAGTGGTCTGTTCGAATGCGGAGGTTTTCTCGCATTTTGAACACAACTCAACCCACTTTGATAGGAGTGGCTGCATCCGAAAGCGATGAACATGCTGCTCGGTGCCGCAGTACCGAACGTACAGAACAGAGTACGGTGTAAGCCTGCACAGTGCGCCAGTGCCCGTGGAATAAGGAACTGCGTGAAGAGTGGGTTGAAGAGCTAAGAACCGGGAAGCAGCCATTGGCTACCAGTCGTGTGTACAACAAGCACTTCTGCGACGACGACCTTCGCTACTGCGTCGGGGCTGGGATGGAGTAGCAGAAAGCGCGCACTGAGACGATCGCTCGAGCGCGCTTCCCGTAGGCTATAGAACGGTGCTTACCCCCCGTAGGAGGGAAAACGCGCTGCCTTTTACCTCGTGCGATACCATCTCAGAACGTTCCCGTGCGACATCTTGATCGTCGGCCCCGTGCTCAGCGTCTACAATATCGGCTGCAGATACTTGAGTCATTGTTTAGCTACGTCCGACTTAAAAAAATCACAGGGTCCCTTATGCATTCCTTTAAGATGACTGGAAGGCGAAAGCCACCTTCTTCTCCTTCTTGTCAGTCGATGTATTGATTTTCCCCATCCCACTCCAAAAACTTTACGCACCTACCTAACGCGGTTTTAACGCGATAGCGTTAAAGAGCTCGTTTCGCAGAAATTCCGGCGTCGGCGTCGGCGTCGTTGGTTGTGAGCGAAAAATCATCATCTTGTCCGTGACCGGAAAATCATCATCTTGTCCGTGACCGAAAAATCGAGAAAGATGCAAATAAAATAAATAATAAAAGATTTATGGTCCGAGTGAGGATCGAACCCGGGTCGTCTGCGTGGCAAGCAGGTGTTCTACCACACAGCCATGCCTCTGCTTTTTTTTTCTTTAATGCATGGAAATAATGTCATCAAGTCTTGTCATGTACTCCAATACAATTCACCGTTTCAGACATACGCTCACATGCCCACTCGGATATACTGTGAAAATAACTTCCTCTGCTTGGAAATGCAGTGAAAATAACTTGCATGCTTCGCAAACGCAAGCGTCCTTTATATAATCGTCGCCATATAACATGTAATATCCCAGGAATATTGCGTGGTACAAGCGTAAATTGCCATCGGGCGTCAGAATATGTGACTATCATAACGATTCCATAGTTTAAAGCCAGCCACCCATTACAAACTGCACACACCTTACTGCGCGTATTCCCTTAACACCACGTAGTGGGTGCTTAGCAAGTTCGAAAACATTTCCCACATTTGCCGCGCATAATTTCTCCTGGTTTAAAGCATACTACCCATTACATAGTATGCACTAAGTGATTGAAGTACGCGGTAGGGACGGGATATCGCTATCGCGTTCAACTCATAAAGGCGAAGCTTATGGGTCCCCCCAAATATTGCACTGCCGCTGTGGTCGACTCACCGATCACGCATGCTGTGCAAAGCGACTATGTCGTGTGAACACGTCATGTGACATCACGTTATGAGGCTTCATGCCGACGTCACAAATTTGGGCAATATGTGACGTCATGATGACGTGATATGGTGACGTGATCTCCTGATGGTGATTTTTTTGCAGTACTCGTGCTGACTCCGCCGACGCGGGGCGCCGATGGTCAATATTCCCGTTTGATGAGGCATCGAAGGCTTTCGCCTTCATAAGCTGTACACGACGTTTGCTGGCGGATGTACATAGCGAGCGAGTCAAATGCTGCGGCTGATGCGTGCTGCATTTATGTTGGCAATAACAATATTTCTGTGAATCGTGCATTCTCATGACGCAAACACTACGTGCTAAAAAGACCAAATTTATTTGCTACACTCTCATACTCAAGGTTGGCCTCTGCAACCCCATGCATTTTCTTGGAGCCTTATTTATTTATGTGGAAAATATGCCGCGCTGTTCGGACACGACATATTGACATAATTGCTGGGCATTAGAATTTTGCGTTTCACTCTTTACTCGTTGTTGTTACTCTGCTTTGCAGCTGCTGGTTGCTGCAACAACTTCTCTTTCTTTCGCCGCTAATTGGAGCTCCCATGGGTTCACAGTCGACGTTTTCAGAACAAGTCCGGCGAACGTATCTTTCCTTGGCGTTGCATGCTACTACATGGCATCGTAGACCACTTCTCCTTCCACCAGCAATATCGAAGTGGTGAAGCTTTGGTCTATGAATTTTTCGATGGCAGAGAGCGGAAAGTTCAGTGGAATGCAAAGGGAACGATAATTAAGGAGCATATTAAAAAAGGCATCGCATTTTCTCATGCTTTGTGTGAGAACCAAATGAAACGAACACACTGAAATAACAGAAGCAGCGCTAGTTGCTCGCTTAGAAGACCGATCAATATGAAGTGCGAGGCCTTATGTCAAATGACATTGAAACATACACGAATTTTGACCCAAAGAAAAAGAACGTTGAATAGTCGGGACGGGAGATCACAAGTTGCCATAAGCGCGCTGAAGTCGTAGTTGTAACAAAATTCTTCTTGAACTGCTCTGCACTTGAGCTTCCCCGCACCAATAGTTGTTTGTGAACTCACAAATTTCCATATTTAGTGGCCTAACGTTCACGACACGGCGCTAAAACACGGTCGTAGCGAAAGCGAAACCATCGTTACGAACATACATGCAGACGCTCATACATGCAAAAGCTCCGTCGGTCGCCGCGAACCTGTGCGATCACCGGCTTGAGGTTTCTTTCTGTTATGCTCCATTTGGTTATAGATGCAGTCTACTCTAACAAGATATTTCACATAAATTGCGCTCCGCGACTGACTACATTTCACGCAAGAAACCGGTTCAGGGGTCTCCATCGCGGTGACCGCGTGAAGCGGGCGCTGCGTTTCCTGCAAAGAGACAGCGACTGTAAACTATGTTGTGCTTTCCGTTCGTCGAAAACTGTTATTTTAACAGTAAAGAACGTATTTCGCTTCGAAAGTATGCACAGAAATGTCCTCGACCTCTTCAGCGAGGTGTTTTGTAGAGCGCCGACAGCAAATCCTATGGGGAGCGCGCGGCGGTGTCCTGCCTAGCACTTTTCAAAGAATACTACCAAACAGACCTGATTTAATTATAGATGGTCATATCATCCCGGACTCTAACTGTGTGTCTTTTTCGGGCATTAAACTAGAGTGTAACCGATAGAGGGCGACTCCATAACTCCTCGCGGCCAATACAATTTATACTCCATGGCACGAAGTGTCTTTTTTGCTCTAGCCAAGGCTTCACAGGAAGTGTGTCGTTATGAAGTTGAAAGAAAAATGACTTTGTTGACCCCCCTTATGGCCATATTCTTTACTCTCTTTAGGACATTCCCTTCGGATCCGATTTCAGAGACTGCTCGATACAATGGTACAGGTAATATATCCCCTAAAAGATCTTTATATAATTTTTTTCGTCTAACTCCACTCAAATATTCTAATGAAAACCGTGCATACAGGATGTCAAAAGAAGACACAACCACGAACCCTTGGTTTAGGCATAGCATTAGTTGATACTATAAAACCGGGTAGAGACTCGCGCAACCTTGTTTGTATTATTACTATCAGGAAGTCGTTGGTTTGATTTCTAAGAAATACAAACCTGCTCACAATTTGTTTAAGAAATAAGTGGAATGAGCCTAGACCACGACTTTTGACCGATTGAAAGAGATTTGTACGTCTTGTTCGTTCCCAAGTTGAAGCCCACACGTAAACCGTGAAAACTCTGTGCAGCTTTTGCACGTTTACACGAGTCCTTCATAACACTTGGAGGACGTAAAATAATTTTGCATCAAGAAATAAGTTGCATACTGTTGCACGAGCAAACATGCACAGGTCATGTCCACCCGACTTCCTTATTTGAGAACGAACACGCTCTGTTTCCACTTTCCAATATTCATTCGTGTCACGATAGTGCCCCAGTGGGATGCCCAAATACTGTCCTCGAGTAGGAGTCCACTGAATGAATATTCAGTCGACTCCTACTCCAGGACTGACTAATAATCTCTCGCATATTACCTGAAGGCATCAAGTCTGCCAGAACGAGACCCTCGCTGTCAATGAAGGAAAGAAGTGTAAGTTTAAGGGCTCGTTTGCTTTGTTAAACACAATTTAATGAGAGCTAACAGACAATGATGCCAAGGAAAGTATAGGGGATGTTATTAGAAGTATTTATAACGTAAATGTAAAGAAAGAAAAGTGGACGAAAAGATAACTTGCAACCGGCAGGGGACCGAACCTGCGACCTTCGAATAACGCGTCCGATGCTCTACCACTGAGGTAGGGTTGCGGTCATCCCTCCGTGCACTTTATAGGGTATATATGTACATTTAAACCTGGGAGCGTCAGTCAGCGCCGCCTGTTGCCATTGCGGCGAGTGTGGAACACTCTTTTTGCCGTTTTGGCGTCACGTAGCACATGATCTTATTATGAGCTGGCAGCTCACTAATAATCCCTCGCATACTACCTAAAGGCACCAAGTCTGCCAGAACGAGACCCTCGCTATGAACGAAGCAGTGAACGTGAACGAATTGTTGCGTGGTGCGTTTCAAACCAATTAATCATGAATCCTAACAAAACTACATTTATGATATTCAGAACTTTTCAAAGAATACTGCCAAACAGACCTGATTTAATTATAGATGGTCATGTCATCCCGGACTCTAGATTGTAACCTTAAGTTTTCATATCACAATGCCTTCATTAAACATAAATGTACTTTCGGCATAAGAGCACTAATTAGATCCAAATCATGTTTCTCTAAAGGTGCGTTATTAGCATTATATTTTGCCTTCATTTACAGTCACATCATTTATGGCATTGTCTCCTGGGGTAACACGTATCACTGCCATTTGTCATCTATTCAGCACTGACAAAACTAAGCCATTCACATCATCACTAACAGCAACTTCTTCACCAATGCGGCTCCATTACTACGTGACAACAACATATTACATATGACCGGCTTGTTTAGCTATCATCTCACTATTATGTTCCATAAACTGCTTAATAAACAACTCTCATACGAATTTATTGATTCCAGATATCTTAACAATAAAATTAATACCAGGTTTGCGCATAGCTATAACTTTCTTTTGCCTATTGTACATACTAACTACGGCAAAATGACCTCGACATTCACGGCCATAAAACTGTGGATTGATTTACCACTGACTATCAAGACGTCATCTTTTCATGCATTCAAACGTGTAATTAAGCTTTTTTACTTACAAATCTAACTCACTCAGCATATCGCCACTTATATAGGTTATTCTTTGAAGTGTCCTATTCTTTGAAGTGTGAAGTACTTTCACAATGGATCCTTTCTATTGTGATTATTTTTGTTAGTTGTTTTCAGTTACTGTGCTTTACCACTGTGTTTCAATACATGTATTTTAACTATTGGATATTACTTATGTTTTATGCGTTTCCTTTTTTGTTCACCTGCTCGCTATTTTCTTTTTAATACTTCTTGTTAACTATCATTAACCGAGGGTCCCGTTGCAGTCTTCGACTATGGGACCCTCGTCTGTATATTTTCCTGCATCTCATTTGAATGTGTAATAGAATAATAAATGACTTTGACTTGAAGGAAAGGAGGGTAAGTTTAAGGGCTCGTTTGCTTTGTTAAACACAATATTAATGAGAACTATTAGACAATGCTGCCAAGGAAAGTATAGGGGATATTATTAGAAGTATCTGTAATGTAAACGTGAAGAAAGAAAAGTGAACGAAAAGATAACTTGCCACCGGCAGGGACTGAACCTGCGACCTTCGAATAACACGTTTACATTACAAATACTTCTAATAACATCCCCTATACTTTCCTTTGGCAACATTGTCTGTTAGTTCTCATTAATATTGTGTTTAACAAAGCAAACGAGCCCTTAAACTTACCCTCCTTTCCATCGTATTTTTCTGTAATACATGTCATCTCATTCCGTCCGAGCGAACCACACGCAATTTAATAACGTAGTCTTACAAACGAGCGTTGTGTGCCCTTAAAAAATTGATGGCAGTCACGCAGAACTAACACATAACTCCGATACTTTCCACTGTTTCCGACAACTTCATTGAGGATAGGATTGGAAAGCTCACCTTTTTATTGAGTCGTTTACCAAGCTTTTTATTCAGCATACAGGCCGTTGCACGATCACGATGGAGTATTAGGCGTCACGAAACACGCTCACATCAGTTTATGTCAGCAGATGGCAGTGATCCAAACATCCGCTACCTTTCCTGCAGTAGTTGGCTGACTTTACCACTCAAGAATTTTGTGTACTTTCTGTGTGGGGGCTACTTTCAATAACACGTTTTAATGATAAGGACCCATACATGCTTCGAATAGACTCTTGGTGTTAGGTGGATAAACCCCAGAGCTTAGTTGTTTCTATTGTGGGTTGTGCGAGTTTTGTTGCGTCATCTCAATAAATGATCGTTCTCTCCGACAACAACTTACCTTCTGCTTTTTTTTTTATGTATGTAGGTTGATGAACAAACGACTCCGTAAAAATGTTATTGACTTCAGTTTTGATCAGCCTTACGGTCATACTCAAATACAGGAAAGCGTTTTCAATTTTGCCCAAGAGAAGCTGCAGATCTGGTAGCGAATGCGCGAACTTTGTCCTTATATATAGAGTGCGCTGCCGCATTTCAAAGAAGTTCATGAAGCCATACGCCAGGCACGAGAAATTTCCCTACTACAGTGATTCAACTTTTCACGAGACCGTCGGTCACTGTCATTGAGCTACAAGAAATGGACCATTCCCAGTGATTGTCAATTAGCCTTACGTTGTATCTACAGGGTTCATTTCATTTCTACGATTGTCATTGCTAAATATTGTTGTTCACAGTTATCAACAGCGTTTTCTTGCTTATGCGTTTACATTACTCGCAGAAAAGAGTACGGTTTTACAAGCAGCCATTACGCTTAAATAAAACAAGCATCAAACAATCACAACACCTTACAGAGTAGTCGCATGAGCTGTAGCATTTGCAAGCACAATTCCTTGCAGGTAGACCGAAATTTAATTTTAATATTAGAAATTGCTCTTCATAAGTGCCGAGGCATTTCAATTACAGAGTTCTTCCGTCTGAGGCGCACAATAAACGGCTGAGACATTTTTCGCTTACGCAGTCGGTTTCGCACGTTCACTATTTTTATACGATGTTTTTACATAAGTACAACTAGCAACGATGCAGGGCTAGAAAGGCGTATGCAGTTTGTTACGCATACGGAATGCAAATGCCGTCGTGCACATCATCCCTATCACGAGTAAATTAAATTTGGTAAGAACGTTGTTGGAGTAGCGATAGAGGCTCTATACGCATCGCTTACAATATGTTAGGCACAGAAATCACTTAAATAAATGTTCCAGTGACAATGCGATATAATGCACAGCGTTGCCAGATGTAGAACCAACCAAAATTGGTATTGAAAAAAGGATCGCAACTGTCTGTTGGTTAACCTAACCTCAACTTGCACAGTAATGACTAGCTTCCAAGTTCTCGCAATATAAAAAGTACGCAAAAACGTTTCGACATAAATCTTTGCAAATAGAGTACTTTGGTTGATGTCTTGCCATCGACTGGAAAACACTGGCGGGCTGGCCCGCACTGGTCGCCGTATACATGTCCCAAAGCAAGTATTTTTTCAGCCACTGCATGCGGTACAGCATCGTCTCCCTGAGTGCGTTTTACGACACCCATGCGACGTATGACAGGCGTCCAGCCGTGTGTGCATACACGAGTGACCGCGTGCGCGAGGCGGATTCTTCCGAAATCATTGTTTACGGGCGACGCCGTCCATGGAGACCAAACATCGTATCGCGTTGCCCAGCCGGAAGAGCGAAATGTTCACTCCGTTGGTTCGTGCAGACTCTGGCGACTTGTGAAGCGACGTCGAATGTTGCTCGGCCGGATGCCCATTGCATACATATGTTTCCCTGTTTCTTTTATGTTGCGTGAATCCTCTATAGGTTGTTGGCAAAATGCAACGCTACGACAAGTTCATTTCTTGTGCGCGTATTCATAAGAATCAACGGGACTTTCCTAGGCAAGGTACAAGTTGATGTACGACGATCGCGTAGATCCTCTTACGTCAACTTAAACCTTGTCGTAAACCTTAAACCACCATACGGATGTCGTTTATGTCAAGTTTTTTGACACCCTCCTTTCCACCTCACATGTTTTTATCTCGCTTGGATGCACGTTGCTTGACCAGTGAACCTCGCTCGAGAAGTTTACTCTCATATATTAGCTTGGGTAGTGCAGCATGATCGCAGTGGCTTTCATATGGCTTGTAAAGAGTCGCGCAAGGCTGGGTAATGACATAGCGAGTGAGCACCTAGCTGGTGTTGGCTTGGTTAGGCTTTTACCCTCTCACCTTCTCTTTCGCACCCCTTGCTATACTATACTATTCGTGGCTATGCTTGCTCTTTCTTTTTCTATCTTTCTTTGTCTCCGTGTATTCCTATCTCTTTCTCTCTGTGTCTATTTCTTTTTCTGTTTTTCTATATTTCTCTTTCTTCCCTTTCTTTGTCTCTTTCTTCTCTTTCCTTCTGTGTCTTTCTCTTTCCGTAGTCATTGTCTCGCCTTCTATCTTTTAAAGGGCCCTGCAACACTTTTCAAAGTAGCCATGGTATGGATTCACTAAAGGAGCTTGTTGCCTCAAGAATTCACCGCCGCAAGGATTTTTAAAATCTGTCCAGTACAAGCGGAGTTGCAAAGATATGTCGCACGCTGCAATTGCATTCTCTCTTCTCTCGTCCTGACGAAAGCGCTGGAAGCTAAGCGGAGAGGGATGGCACGGGGAAAGGATATACGTCACGAGCGCCTCGTGATGCGAGCACTTTCTCTCTCTTTTTTTTCTTCGAATACGCCGCTTTCCAGTGCGATCGCGCGCGCAGCGTGGACAAGCCGCGGCCTCCTGCGGCGGCCCAAGTAACGACCGAGCACGCCATGCTCAAATCAGCCAATGGCTGATAAAATGGCTGTGACGAGTGATTTTTGAGCTTGTAGCGTCATTTGTCGAGAGAAGAGAAAGCAGTTTTTAGCTGACTTTGAGAATTTATTGCGAATTCCAGGCCCCGTGCAGCGCTATAATATTTGGCTCGCGCATTCTTGGGAGCCTCAACTACCGATCGGCAGCGTTTTCTGACCATGCTCACAATGTCTTGCATGGCCCCTTTAACTGCGAAGCTGTTTCGCAAACCGCAATACTCACCTCTGGTCCACTAAAAATGAAAAAAAGCAACAGTCAGCCACTAAATGGCTGTGAAGCGACGGCAGCGAGCCGAAGACCCCGCGTACGTACAACGAGAAAATACTAGAAAACGGATAAGTCAACGGCGGCTGTGCGAAGACACCGAAGCGATGGAAGGCCTACGCCAACGACGACGTGCCCATGTCGTGCATGTGACTCTCTGGGATTGAACTCCAATCTCTCCTGAGCAGAGAATGAACGTAGAAACAACCTAGCATTGCCTATCATGAGTATAACCACGACCTAGAAAAAACCTGCATCACCTAACTAAGACCTAGAAACAACCCAGCAGCAACCAAATTAGCCTTCCGAAATCCGGTTTCGCTATTTTGAAGGCTTGCGCGGCGTAGTGCAAGATTCGCCAATTTTTTTTAGGTCTGTCTTTTCTTTTTTATATCTCTTTCACGCTTTCTCTTTCTTTTTGTCTCTTTCACGCTCTCTCTCTCTCTCTGTAATCGTTCTCCCCTCCTCCTTTCTCTCCTCACCCTCACTTCCGTTTCCCACCTCTTGCTATACTACACTGTACAAGGTTTTGTTTTGCTCTGTTAGCGAGCCCAGATAACCGACCGGTTACGACAGCCGCCTTCGTATTGTGAAGACGCAGGTTCGAATCTCACCCCGACAAAGTACTTTCAGGTGCGAAGCACCTTCCGGGCTAGGCTTGTCGGCGCATCCTGTCATCACGGCGTGTCATGTACTCGCGGTCCATCATAAAAACGGGTGAGGGCCCAATGGCCAAATCTCACTACTCGCTACCGGTTCACTAGAAATGAAGACGGCAAGAGTTAACCAACAAATAGCGGACGACGTTAGTGGAGCCATATAGTTTCCTAGAATATTAGATGTGAAGCATCTAATGGCGAAGCTTAATGCGGTGGTGGTGGTGGTGGTGGTGGTGGTGTGCCGCGTGACCACCCTTACTGCGCATGCGCAAACCCTTTAAAAAAATAAAAATAAAAAACCTCCTCTCTCCCCCCTCTCTCCTCTAGGCATCCCTCTCCGCGGCACCACACCCTCACTGCGCATGCGCCTCCCCTCCTCTTTCCCCTCCTACGCTCCCCCCCTCTCTCTTCTAGGCATCCCTGCACGCGGCGTCCACACTCCCACTGTGCATGCGCGTCCCCCCCTCTCTCTCCTCTCCTACGCTCCCCCCCTCTCTCGCCTCGCGACGCCGACGCAGGCAGCGTCTGCTAGCGAGTTTCTTGGTTGAAAAAAACCGACTGCTCGCGCTGCACAACCGTTCACTGGCCACCCCGTATATATGGCACTGGATCTTGACCTGCAAGGTGGTGCCGGTGGGAGATTTCTCCTGTGCGTTGTTGAAGAATAAAAATTCGCAGCGTGCGCGTTAACTAAAAGCGGACTGCGGGTCTCTGTGTCCAGTCGGAGTCTTCTGTCTCTCATTGCCCATTAGCAGTGATTTGCATGTTCCAGTAGGAAACACCGCTCCATCACTGCGTGCTTTGCGCCTCCCCAGTTTTCTCTCCTGCGCAACGCTGCGATGAGCGCCAGCGTCAACGCCGCTGCAAGAGTAAGCGTTAGCCATTAAACATGATGAGTGGTTTTCAGCGCAAATCGACGAAGACAGAGGAAAAGGAGGGACACGAACACCAGCGCTGTCTCACAACTGACTTTATTAGCAACGGAAACACATATTTTATAGTACTACCTATCACACGTGGGCCCACGCCCTGTCTGTCTGTCTGTCTTCGTCGATTTGCGCTGAAAACCACTCATCATGTTTAACGCAATCCAACTTGCCCAAATGTCAGTTCTTCTGCAGTAAGCGTTAGCGCCCGCTGCTTCACATCTACACATGGTTCCCTTTAGCGGGAGATGGTGTAATGTTTTTTCTAGAGAGGACATTGGCGCTGCGGTCGTTCTGCCAGCTTGGGAATTATGGGTAGTACACGGTTTGCCTGTTCTTCGTGCTTGCGGGCTTCGAACGCACTTGTGGCTTTGTTTAATTGTGTGGCCGTTGTGAACTTCGCGAGCCGATTTGAATTAATGAGCCTAAAAAGGTAAAAAAACTGCTGAACCTTTGCTGAACCTCGCCGTGCGGCAAAGCGGATTCAGGCCACACGGAGCCAAACGGAGCCGAAAGTTTATACAAATCGATGTGCTGCCCATCATTCCCATGCTGGCGGAGGCGCCGTGCGCTGCAGCTCCCATAGACACTAGCGCCAGAGTTCCCTCAAGTGTGTTTATAGGAAACCCTGTGAGTGCAGCAGAAACACCCTTCCTTACATGCCGTGGGGAACTGAAAGCGGGCATGTAGAGAAGAAAAAAAAGGAGTTGAGCAGGAAGAAGAAAAAGACGCACCTTAGGGTAAACTATTCGACGCAGTTTTCCGATGAGGTAAGTGGAGGGGAAACATCCTTCCCTACAAGCCCGGTTTCAGGCTTGGCACCAATAGTGCCTCACCAAAAGCATCTTTCTCAAAACAGTGCATTCCTCGCCCATCCCCAGCTTTCAGGATAGTGGAGCAGAAATACCCATCCCTACATGCTTCGCCCCTTTTAAATGCGAAGCATTTGTTAGCGAACTTCGGCGACTTTGAGCGCATCTATCTATCTATCTATCTATCTATCTATCTATCTATCTATCTATCTATCTATCTATCTATCTATCTATCTATCTATCTATCTATCTATCTATCTATCTATCTATCTATCTATCTATCTAGCCGCCTACGACGTTGTGCTCTCCTGGCCGTACCGTTAATGGGATTTATACCAAATTTGGTATCGCATAACATGACGGTATGATGAACATAAATGGATGGTTGTATCATGAAAATCATGATGACTACCTTGTCATGAAACACATGATTTACATGCCAGGGTCATGGCGCGCTCGCGGCCGTTTCGTTAGCTTGATATACACCAAACTTGGTATTGAGTGACGTGACTGTATGACGAACACAAATGACAGGTGGTAATACGCAAATAATGACGTGCATGTCATGAACAACATGATTTACATGCCACGCTCATGGCGCGCTCGCGGCCGTTTCGTTAGCTTGATATACACCAAACTTGGTATTGAGTGACGTGACTGTATGACGAACACAAATGACAGGTGGTAATATGCAAATAATGACGTGCATGTCATGAACAACATGATTTACATGCCACGCTCATGGCGCGCTCGCGGCCGTTTCGTTAGCTTGATATACACCAAACTTGGTATTGAGTGACGTGACTGTATGACGAACATAAATGACAAGTGGTAATATGGAAATCACGACTTGTCATGTGCGACATGACTTGCATTCCACGCTCATGGCGCGCTCGCGGTAGTTTCGCTAGCTTGATATACACCAAAACTGGTATTGCGGGATGTCACTGTATAGCGAACATAGGTGTCAGATGGTAACATGAAAAAAATTGGGGGACCCTTAAGCTTCGCCTTTAAGAATTGAACGCGATTGCGATATCCCGTCCCTACTGCGTACTTCAATCACTTAGTGCATACTATTTAATGGGTAGTATGGCTTAAACCAGGAGAAATTATGTGCGGCAAATGTGGGAAATGTTTTCGAACTTGCTATGCACCCACACTGTAAACCGTTTCACACCCTTAAGGGTGGATTTTCGATAAAACACCCATCGGACACCCCTTTTTTTTTGCCAAGATTATCCAAAAGGGTGGAATTTCACGTAAACCACCCTTTGCGCACCCTTTTTTCATTTTTGGGTGTACTATAGGTGTATGATCACAAATTACACCCTAGGGTGTATGTTCACAAATTCCACCCAAGGGTGTTTCTTCGAATGTTACACCTATTGTTTTTTTTTTTTTAGAAGCATCAATACGTATCACATGCCAACGGATACAATCAAACCGCATAGCAACTTTTCGGTGAAAAGATCGATGTTCCGGCTTTTGTTTTCATTTCACTTTTTATTCGCCGACATATACCGCGCTATATACCCCATTTACTGTACCACTCTCTTGTTTGCATTATTCACAAGATTCCTGACACGTTCAACGGCTTCATGGGTTGACTTTGTGTGATTCATACTAAAAAAGTTTTTGCAGCCCCTCGTAACCATTCATCATTCTCACTGAAAGGATGGTAAAAGAGATGGTGTTGCGCTTAAACATAAATCATGAAACGATTACACACTGTTTTCGACAGGTCATCATGCGCGTTTTCTAATTTGAAATCACAATGAGCTTTTCTTTTAGAACACCTGTTTTATTTACAGTGGGGTGCACATATTCCAGTACAATGAAGTATTTCACATCAATTCACAAGTCGTTGATTTTATCAGTGAGTTATATTTAAAGGGACTGTCTACCGCCCTTCATCGCTTTTCTGTTTTGTGTCGCAATAAAAAGCGTACCGTCTGAAGTGCCCAAACTTGCAGCGGTTTCTGTCGAAAGTGAGCAGAAATTTTAAAAACAGAATTTTGCGATCTGCGTTCGGTCTTCTTCGATTGGTGGGATGAATGCCCACAACACTGCTTGGTGGAGGCGATGACGATCGTAGTGCCGGTGAAAGTCGAAAACTGAAACCGCGCGCTCTTTTTGCAGACTTCATCAACTTTTGTTTAATAATAAAACAAATACCGTAGTGGTCGTTTAAAGCACGCATATTGTCAGATAAAGTATTATTACCACGGTTTCTCCAGCTTTGTTCAGTCTGCCTGACAAACCACCGCGGTCGAGCGGAAAAGTTGGTCTGTTCCAGCAACACTGGTACGCCGGGGTTGTGAAACGAACTGTAGTGGTTCCACTCATGCCAACCGCGCTACTAAAATGAACATGAGGAGTGCTTCACAAAACAACAGAATGTTCCTGCTGTCTTTCAGTTATGTTTAGGTGTTCTGTGTTGTATATGCGATATGAGAGCCAGCTTGGACGCCCTGGTGAAGCGGAACGTGATGGCAAAATCTTCTTCAATGTAGCACATTGATGAATGGTGTGCACTTTACTCATGAGGACTCGTGCTACGTTACTAGATTACGTTGTACTCACGGGCATGGTTCGAAAATTCCCTGAAGTCAGTCACGCTGCTATTCGCCGAAGACAATTTTTTTTTCTTATAAGCGGTGCCGGACGCAGTGCTCGCGTTTCGCCGCCGGCAGCGCCACCGAGCGCCTCTCTGAACGCGTGAGGAAAAAAGCAATAATTACTCTTTGGCGCAACCTAAAGCTGCCTCAAGTGCGTAAAATACAATTTCAAGTTACACATGTTTGTTTTTAAGCAAAATGAGTCTACCTGCGAGGATTTCTTGTCCGACCAATAGATTGAACCACATCGCTGTTTGGTGACGCTAGCGGTCATTCTTTGTCGACTTTCGACGTCAAATTAAAATTATAATTCTTTTTTTTGTGGAACAAAAGCATGCTCATTGCCGCTGATGTGATGAACGATCTTCTCATTTTCGCCACAATCAGAAAATTTTTTCCGAGCGGTAGACAGTCCCTTTAAACTTATGATCACGAATCAGCTCAAAGTGACAGTATGCAGCGTACGTATTACCATGAAACTAGGCATGTTTACATTGAACTGTCTGCGCTCACTCCGCTGCAGCTTCTGTACACGCATGGCACGCCGCAGCACAGTTTAGGCGCACACCCGCTAAGCACCACAAGTGAACTTCTCCAATGGGACGCATCACTCTGCGGGCGCTTTATTTTTTATTTTCTTTTGTTTCTTTTTTTGTCGAGGAACCCTCGTGGGACGTACATTGTACGCGTGAGCGATCACAGACGACACTAGTACAATGTACCCGTGCCACAAGAAGGAGGAACCGCAGTTCACTTGTGGCATTGTGATTGACAGGTTCATGATTTCTTGTTGCGCTGGGAATGACGAGACGAGGACGATACAGGGCCTACAGGACAGGTGGTGCGCAAACTCACAACTCATTCGCAGCGCAACAAGAAACCATGAACCACCACCAACAAGCCCAATTCATCGCTCTGCTAAATGATTGACAGCCCTTACCATTGCCTGACAATGCACACAGTGATAGCACATTCGTATGCTTGCACGAAATTCACCACATGAAATAAAAGCAAGCTTCATTGCTACTGCGTCGATAAAAAGAGCGTATTCTCCAAGATATCTTATCAGCGATTGCTGAATGGTGGAATGTTATTTAAAAACAGGCTGTTAGCACAGCAGGGGCGTGGCCAGACTTTATGCAGGGACGGGGGGGGGAGAGAGAGAAGGGGGTCCGACCCCCTCTGTATGTAAGTACATTTTTGCCAGTGCACACATGCGGGTCCAAATAAACGTAGAAAGGGACAGGGGGTGAGTCGAGTACCGAACACCACTCCCTCCCTCCCCCCCCCCGCCCCCTTCCTTAGCCTCCTAGTTATATCTATTATGCACAGGTAACGAAATTTTAACTCCAACTCGCCGAAACAATGCCCCGACGACGCTCTACTCGAAAAAAAGAAAAATGTGAATCTCGAAGGCTACGAATTTGCCACCTGCACACGTCAGCGGTAGCTGAAAAAAAAAAAAAACCCGCTTTAAAGCTCTACTAGCACAAACATGTTGTTAAACATAACATATTACGATATCTCTTGGTTTTTTGTTTTGAACGATTATTATAAAACGGCGCTGCTAAAGTCAATTCACTGGTATAGTGATATTGATCTCGGAGGCGATGACTTTCGGTTTCGGACTCGGGGCAACTGCGCGTCACGATCATCATCAACAGGCGACCTTTGAATCTGTGTTGACATGTCGTGTGCGCGTTTGCTGCATGCTAACGGTGGCGGGTTGTTCATCGATTCACCTGCTTTCTTTTGGATGTGTGCTTCGACGGCTTCCACGGTGACGTCGTTCACGCGTACAAAATATATAGTGCGTGTCACTGCAATCTCCGAATCCGTGGTGCATCGGCAAGTACGGAACAACGACTTCGGTGCGGCGCAGTGCATCTCTATCAACGGCTTCCGTTGAAGCTAGTGCTCGCCGCAAGCTGAGTGCTTCCTATCAAGCATTCAACGAAGTGTACGCTGGGGGCCACACGGAGAGCGCTTTTGGATTTGATACTATTGCTGAAAAGGTAAGCTTTCGTGCTTGCGAGCAACGAAGCGCTACAAGTGCATACCTGCCAACTCTCCCGATTTGCCCGCGGGACTCCTGAATTTTGGCGAACTATGGTGGTAAAAAGATACAGCTACAGGGGCGAATTTGTCCGCCAAAACTGGCGGCAGTCTGGCAACACTAACCCCCAAATCTGGCAACAGACTTCTGCGACACCAAACAGAACCCTGCCGGCGCGGCGATAAGTCTCCCGAAATATAGCCTTCTCTGCGTATACGTAAAGAAAATAACGATAACAAATGAGAGGGGTTCTAAAATTTTTGAACGCTGTTCTATGGTGTTCGCCATGCATGGTACTTCGCTGTCGTGCGAAAGAACGTACACGCGTCGGCAAAATAAATCGGCACGGGCGAGCGGCGACCAGAATCAGATAAAGCTGCATCGCCGCGCCGTTTAACGTCTGACGAGACATCGCAGTGCGCGTGCGCGTCCTTTCACGCTCGTAGCCATGTCTTTTTACGAGCTTGCAGCAGGCTATGTGATTACATGTAGCGTTTTGCGGTAGGGTCGCTTTCGCTTTCTTTGTTCAGTCCATCACGCGCAAAGTTCACCGGTTGCACGTTGGCAGTGAGTAGTACACCGCTCGCCTCGCATTTATCGACAGATCACGCGTAGCAGCCGGACCTTGTCTGGTAATCGTATGCTAGTAAAGTGAAGCATGTTTTCGGCTCGACGTCTGTTCGTTTTTGGTGCCCTCGTTCGCATTTCAGTACGATTAAAAAAAAAAGAAAACGTGCACAGACGGGAACTAATTCTGCATATGTGGCACCGGTTTGTCACTGAGACAAGATATGTTATCTTATAAATCGTGAAAGTGAGCACCGCGCGCTTCGCGCCAACCGTGCCCCCGTCGAACTGAGCGCGTGACAGATTGAACATGGAAAGCGCCCCTACTGCAAAACGCTGCATTTATTCAGCTATTGCGCCGCAAGCGCGTACAAAGACATCACTGCGAGCGTGAAAGGACGCGCACGCGCACTGCGATGTTTCGGCAGACGTCAGACGGCGCGGCGATGCAGTTTTATCTGATTGTGGTCGCCAGTCGCGTGTCCCAACTTATTTTGCCGACGGGTGTACGTACTAAGATTAGGAAGGGGCTACTCGCTGTCAGGTGAACAAGGCAAACTATGTCCCTTCATTGCACGCGCCGTATAATTGCGTGTACCAGTACGATCGCTGACGTCTCAGAACTGTACTGGACATCATTACTAGATGTATGTAAGGTTACTGCATTCCTCAATAGCAATAACGAAAGGCAGCCAAGCAACAGCATTCGCGTACGCAGGGTTTTCCTTCTGTGGGGGGCGAGGGTTCGTCGCAGCCCCCCCCCCCCCCCCCTACCTATTATGTCAATTTATGGGGCCGGCTTCGCCCCCGCTCACCCTCCCCCCCCACCCCACTTTCTTTCACCTTTGAGGTCCCCAGATTGGCAGGTATGCAAGTGTGTTGCACGAGAATCCGGGTCCGAGCTAGTTGGTAAAGCGACATACTAAAACTGATAAGTGCACCAAGACAAGGTAAACGAAAACGAACTGGCAGAGAGCTACTTCCTACTTATATTTGCCATATATGTGGTTTTCTTCGCTCATCACATGGTAAAACGCATGCTTGAGAACACATGATATCGAAAAATTTTTCTTATGCATGTAGCCTTGCTTATTTCTCTAAAGATAAAAAATGTTAACATTCGCACAAATGCAGGGCGACGAAGCAAAAATCTCTTAATATCATACAGGAATAGTTTTTGGCCAAGCACACGAATATGCTATCGAAGGCAAAATTGACTATGAAATTAATGGTGACATGAAATTAGTTTCGGTTTCAAAGTAGCACCCAGCACAAATGAATAGGAATGAAGCAACAAGGAATGGGACCTGAAAGCGGTGTGCATCAAGAGGTATAACCTAACTGAAAAAAAAAAGGGAGGTCGTCAGAAGATAACAACGAAATCCATTGGTTTTGCAAAAAACGCAAACACTTTCTTCGAGAGCGACATTAGAGCGCTCGGTCAAAAAACTTTTCCTGTATGATAGCAAGAGATCTTACCTTTGTCATCCTGGTTCCGTGCAAATGTTAAGATTTACAATATTTAGTGAAATAAGCTAGACTAAAAAAAATTGCAAAAATTTTTCAGTGGCCTCTGTTCTGAGGCATGGGATGTTACCACATCATAGCAAAAAAAAAAACTACACGTATGGCGTGTTAATTTCACAGTACCAGTTGGAAGTACCACTCTTTGTGTTTGTTTTCGTTGTCCTTTTCTTGATGCGCTTACCGTTTTCAGTACGCAAGTGTGTCTTTCAGGCCTCTCATGTGCTGCTGTGTTAATTATGACACTTTTATTTGCTTCATTCATGTCGATATTGAGTTACCAACTCGCCCAGGCCACCACTTAATATATCGCCTTCCACATGTCACTGTCTCCGACTTAGTGCGCGTCCTTGTTTTTGCAGTGCACTAATCACGTGTCTATTTGCCAGTAGCTTGCAGCCACATTTGCTAAGAGCATGGGCTGTCTCCTGTTTTCAGTTGCCATCTTTGTAATTGAATCGTTTAAGTAGTAGTGACACGATTTCGAGCCCTCGCAAAACGGACATTTATCGTTTCCTTGGCATGTAGTGTTAACACTCCTCCACACCGGAGTCAGGCACCACGTATCAAATATTTTACTGAAATACAAATATACGCGAACCTTCGAGGAAGAAAATTAAAGACAGAACAGAAAGGGCGTCAGTCACACGCGGGAGCGTCAGTCAGCGCTTCCACGTTTAAATGCGCATATATACCCTACAGAGTGGACGGTGGGATGACCGCCACCGTAGCTCAGTGGTAGAGCATCGGACGCGTTATTCGAAGGTCGCAGGTTCGGTCTCTGCCGGTGGCAAGTTATCTTTTCATCCACTTTGCTTTCTTCACATTTACATTACAATTACTTCTAATAACATCGCCTATAATTTCCTTGGCATCAATGTCTGTTAGTTCTAAATAATATTGTCTGTTACATGGATATTTTCAGGAAATGAGAAAAATTAGTATTTATCTGCCAAAGGCACTGCATCGAAACAGCTGCTCATGAATGCACTCGAAGCAGAATAAAATTAGCATGTCTTATAGATTTTTGACAACAGTGAGCCTCACTTCGTGCATATGGGAAATCTCCCTAAAGAGGGAGGGGAGTGCTTGCTTGGGGTTTTACGCTAGTGTAAGTTTCATTTAGTAGATTGAACATCTGTGCTGGGTACATGTCTACGAAAGGATCCTTCAAGGTAAATTATGAATAATGCTACTCTTCTGTCTGAATTGTTAACATAGTTTATATTTTGTTTATCACCCGTTGTAGTGGCTTACTGGTTATGGCGTTCTAAGCTAAGCAAGAAATCTTGGTATAAAGGCTGAAAATTGAGTATCCTGGTACATTTCAAACCTTTTGAGATGTGCATGATATGATTGGAGAAGCATTTTCTTTCCCCACCATGTATCTTTGCTAACATATTGAGTAAGCCATGGTGTAGACTAAAATGTAAAAACGCTTGCGTACGTAGATGTGCACAGTAATCAACCCAAGTCGTGAAGTTGTACTAGAGCTTCTATTATATGGTACCACATAATGAGATTCTGATTGTTCCCAATATTTTTAAATGTTTAGTTTAATGTTATGCATGTCTTGTATGCAGACTGTTGAAAGGACAGCGCACTATATCGTCTTCGATGGACTGGGTGCTGACGATGCAGTGCACTCTTCATCACATCCCGAAAACTGCTGTTTCAGGTTCACGACCTCACTCAAAGGGTTGCAGCAGTGGTGGAAGCTCCTCGAAGGGTGCTGCAAATACCTTGTACATTTCTAGACCATTCCTCTGATGCGAAAGTTTCCATCCATTCTATGTGACCTGCCTATTTATTTTTCCAAAACAAGCATCAGTTTGCCACAAGATTAACCGCGATACATGGAGAAAACTATACAGATGCATAATGTTAACAGCATTGCATGGCGAAGTGAAGACAGCCTACCTGTATGCAACTTGAGAGGGCGATTCACAAATAGTGTGTCATGAATGCAGCAGAAGGTTGTGTGTTCATTAAGCCCTCTATTTACCACAAAATCTATTGAAAGTGCCTCTTCTTGGCCACTGGTATGACCCTGCTTTTTTAACAGTTCTAAGCCTGCTGCGCGAGCTATAATTCTTTACATGTGCAGCTGTGGCATTCATATCTATTTACAGTACATGTTTAATGTTTGTAGCACTCTTGAAACGTAGGTTACAATCTCGGGAGGATGCACAAAGTCAGTAATTAAGCTTTGCTCTGAAATGGGATTTACCCGGTCTATTTCATTATTGTACCTACCGTTTCCAAAATAATATCATTTTACTTGCCACTTTTTGCTTACAGCACATTAATCAGAGCTTCCAGAAATTTTTCACGATAGGTGTGGCCACAGCGAGACGTGAAAGCAGTGGTTTAATGAGAGAGCGGACTATAGACCAGTACTAGGCTTTGTTGCGCTTTAAATACGCACACTAGCTTTTACAACTCTTTTGCAACCATGAAAGCAACTTCTACTGGATAGGCCTACTGTATGCACAAATGAAAACACGTAGCCTGAAAACACATGATGTATAAAAACCACATGAGAGTTCCTTCTATGCAGAAACTGTTTGCAGTTCCAAAACCTATACTGTCAAATTTGAACAAGCGTCCCCCTCCTACCCATAGTGGAAGATAATTGCACAAAATTTGGAGGGTGGCCTTTGCTCGGTCGCGAACCAAAATTCGAGATGGTGGCGGAAGAGCCTCTAAGAAATGCACACATGTGCTCCTAATGAAATGCTTTATTAAATACGCATGAATTTACTGTATTCCCTGAACAGGAGGGAATCCTCGCGTTAAATTTTATGTGTTGTGACAAGGGGGGACATGACATAACACATGACATGTGTAATGTCATGTGTTATCACAAGATGTGCAAACTGTGGCGTATCAATGTGGAGATTGCGATGTGATTGCAATTACTTCAGTATATTAGAGAAATAGGCATGCTGCACTGCACTACTGTTCTTGCTGTTTGTATGCTTCACTGCACTGCACTTGTGAGTTGCATTGAAGCATGTTAAAACCAGTTCTTCATTTTAAAGTGCAAATAAAGGTTCTTTCGTTATATTTTGATACACATGCCTTGGTCGTTAGTGCTCCATGCCATGCAATTCGCATCCTATTTGATGTCTTCTTTGGCCGCAAATGCAATGCCGCTCGGCGCACTCGAAGAAGGTCTCTGAACAGCCTACAATTTGTCTCTGAATCCTGTCCGAGCTCTGTGTTTAATAAAGCTTGATTTCATTTAGCACTATGGATAACTGAGTGAACGTCGTGCTTTGTGAGTGTGATTACATTGTATATCTTTGTATGTAACCTCCCTGCTCTAATGCCCAATGGGGCGATGCAGGTATGCAATAAATAAATAAATAAATATGTGACAACACATTTTGAGTCATGCCTTCATATTCAGCTACGATTACATTGTGTATGTGAGGGCCATATATCCCGTGCGTCATATGCACCATAAAAACAGCGCTGGGGCCAGGATTTTCCCACTGTGGCAGGAGCCACTATGATTAGTCTAGTGGCCATAAAAGGACTAGAGCCCTTTAGCTCTTAAGGGTCGGCTTTCAAGCGCTTCCATGGGAGCCAACTAGGAGAGGGGTACCGCTCAAATTATGGAATTTTTCGCATGGGCGTTGGGGCGTAATTGTGCATAAACACCCCTACACCCTTTTTGCCATATGGGTGTAATCTTGCTGTTACACACCGATGGGTGTGAACAAGAATGTTCACACCCATGGGTGAAAATTTGGAAATACGCCCATTTTATAGGTGTAATCCTGCTTGTTACACCCATTTTGTGGGGTGTAGGGGTGTGAGTTATAGACACCATATTACACCCATATGGGTGTAATCTTGTTTACAGTGCACTACGTGGTGTTAAGGGAATACGCGCAGTAAGGTGTGTGCCGTTTGTAATGGGTGGCTGGCTTTAAACTATGGAATCGTTATGATAGTCACACATTCTGACGCCCGATGGCAATTTACGCTTGTACCACGCAATATTCCTGGGATATTACATGTTATATTGCGACGCCTATATAAAGGACGCTTGCGTTTGCGAAGCATGGAAGTTATTTTCACTGTATTCCCAAACAGAGAAAGTTATTTTCACAGCATATGCAAGCAGAGGCATGGCTGTGTGGTAGAACACCTGCTTGCCACGCAGACGACCCGGGTTCGATCTTCACTCGGACCCGAAAGTTTTTATTATTTATTTTATTTGCATCTTTCTCGATTTTTCGGTCACGGACAAGATGATGATTTTTCGGTCACGGACAAGATGATGATTTTTCGCTCACAACCAACGACGCCGACATCGACGCCGACGCCAGAATTTCTGCGAAACGAGCTCCTTAACGCTATCGCGTTAAAATCTTGGCATGCATGTCATCTAAAACGCCATTTACATGCCACGCTCATGGTGCGCTTGCGTCGAGTTCGCTAGCTTGATACACACCAAAATATGTATTGCGCGACGTGACTGTATGACGAATATAGATGAACAGGTCCTACCATGTTAAATATGACATGCAAATTATGTAAAGCATAATTTGCTCCTTCCTGGCTGCTTGGCAGTACATCGATTCCCGCAGTGCGTGTAATCTGCCGGCTTTTTTTGTGTGGGGTGGGGGGCGGGGGGAGGGGGGCGATACTTTCTCTTTTTCTCCCTCCTCCGTTTTTTTTCTCACTCTCTCATTGTCACAGTGTACTTGTTCTCTCGCCCATCAGATGTATTGCATCCCACGCCTGAAGAATCGGTTCAGGTGTTCTGGGAGCGAAGCAGAAGAGAAAGAAGAAGAAGGCAATGAAGAGGATGAAGAGAGAGCGTGCTGGTTGATGATGATATTTTTTTATCTACGACACACGGCAAACCTCGACCATACCAGCTTAGCTGTAATAGTAGAGCTGATTCTTTAGCGAGCAGTGACATCGACTTAACACTTGTCATGTTTTCTGCGTCAACGTGTAGTTATCAGCCTCCTAGTAATGATTCGCTACCGATAATGCACCGGAGGGTAGAATAAATATCTATAATATTGATTAGTAGGACCAGTATCGAGTGTGATTGAAAACGGGTGCGAAGCCTGCCTATGCAAAGCGAGCGCTGGCCAGGTGGCGCTCCTAAAATGTACAAGATGCGCCGCCCTGGCGAGCTGGCTAAGAAGCAGTTAGTAAGCCGCCGCGAGGTGTACTACGGGCACGTGTCAAGGTACCCTCTTTACCTCGCGCGCTTTTCAAGGTACCCTCGTAACCTCGTGCGCGTGAGGTTACGCGCGTAAGCTCGCGGGGTGTACTACGGGCACGTTTCACGGTACCCTCGTAACCTCGCACGTTTCAAGGCACCCGCGTGACATCGCGAACGCATGGTGAACGTCATGCTACACTACTACCGGTTTTGTTCCATGTGCGTCGTGTTGTAGGTACCTTGGAACGCGCAAAACCAGCGAAGACTGGGACACTTCGCTGAAAACTGCGACGTAGGGGGGCGAGCAGCGATGCCAGCGATTATTCTCCTCTACGGTTTCAGCGATGTGGTGTGCGTGGTCGGGTACCTTCGCGAGACTGTGTTGTCGAAAGGACGGAAGCTGTCCGATGGGAAGTACGCTTATGACGTGGAAGAAACAGTTCTTCATGGAGACAGCGATTGTGACCTTTCGGCGCAGTGCCAATCATTGTACGACGTAAACTTACAGGTAGTGTGTTCAAATTGCGCTTGCGAAGCTCGACGTCGTATTCAGTGTGCTCGTTTGAAATAAAATTAGTGCCTGAGGTAGCATTCGGACCAGTGACAGCTGTTTTGAGCGAACACATCACATTTACGGAGTCGGCAGTCAGGTATTGCACTATATTACAGAGGCTGTTTAGCTGCACGCTTTCATTTATATATGGTGTGTTCAACGGCTAGCATGAACGCTCAAAATGCTCGTATGGCAGTCTTTTTAAAAAAAAAAATGTTTTTGAAGCTTACGGTGAATCGTGAAATAAATGTCCAAGGCAACCTGCACATGAAAGGCCAGTGTAAAGTGTAGATTAGTGGTGTTAGCGGAAATGCAAACAAGTCGCAGCGGTCGTGCTTTAACGAAGTCGACTCGCCGTCGTCTGCAGACCGTTCGCCAGCTTGCGATTGGCCGTCGTCTAAGCCTGATACTTTTGATAAAATGCCTTGGAAGAACCTGGTGGTAATTGACTTTGTGGTGGTTCCATGTATGAAATGCAGTGTGATCAGTAATGGAACATCCTGTTTTTCTAGCAGTCATCATTTTGTAACCGGTCTGGAGCTGTGCGCGTTACAGTCAAATATTGTCACGTGGTCGTGACGTCGACGAAGGCAGCAGGCTACGTGTTCAGGATAAAACTGTTTATTAGGCCGAACTTGTGGCCGGTAAACGGAAAGTAAGATTACAGCAATACACGCTGGCACTGATAGCGGCGAACAGACCGTCGGCCGTCGATCAACTGAACTTCGTTAGAACGCGCCGGCTTTTATAAATCACGCGTCGAACATTCTAGCCTTATCACTAGTCGTCGCGCAAGCTCTGGGATAATCTTGAGTGTTAGCGTCGTGCGCGCAATCTTAACAAAACGATCTACTACAGCCGAGAAGCTTCTGGAACACTAAGGTCTGCGCCGAGTACTGTTGATAGTATTTGTGGGCGGAAACCGAGTACAGTAAAAGAATCGCGCGTGGCATTGCCCCCCCTCTGAAAAGGCATCGTCCCGAAGCTTAGAGCAGAACAGATGGGAAAAATACATGCAACAATAAATAACGACAATAGGTCAAGAAAGTTGAATAAACAATACGCACAAGCAAGACAGTCCAATGAAAAATAAAGTACAGTCCTCAGGTTCACTCCCGCGCGTAAAACGGCTTGAGGCGCACGACATGGAAGACTTCAGGTCGCGCACGGCGCCGTTGAGAGTTCGAAATGCCGTCGGGGACAACCTCGTAGTCGAGTGTGCCGAGATTTCGAAGCACCCTATACGGTCCGAAGTATCGTCGCATATCGTCGGCCGAAGATTGTACCGGCGGCTGTCGGTCGTCTGCTGATTCTCAATTCGCAGGCGGGCGAGTTGTCGGACTTCATCGGCGCGCTGTAGGTAGGCGGTGACGTCGATGTTTTCTTCGTCGGTGACGTTTGGTAACATGGCGTCAAGCGTCGTTGCCGGGCTCCGTCCGTAGACCAACTTGTATGGCGTCATCTGCGTCGTTTATTCTACGGCTGTTTTGTACGCGAAGGTCACGTACGGAAGGATAGTGTCCCACGTCTTGTGCTCGACGTCCACGTACATGGCCAGCATGTCGGCGATGGTCTTGTTGAGACGCTCGGCGAGGCCATTGGTCTGAGGGTGGTACGCGGTGGTCCGGCGGTGGCTTGTGTGGCTGTATCCCAAGATCGCCTGAGTTAGGTCAGCCGTAAACGCCGTACCTCTGTCGGTAATGAGAACCTCTGGGGCGCCGTGTCGAAGGACGATGTTCTCAACGAAGAACTTGGCTACCTCGGCGGCACTGCCTTTAGGCAGGGCCTTTTTTCGGCGTAGCGGGTGAGGTAATCGGTAGCCACGACGATCCCTTTATTTCCGCAAGTCGACGTTGGGAACGGCCCCAGGAGATCCATCCCGATCTGCTGGAACGGTTGCCGAGGAGGCTCGATCAGCTGAAGGAAGCCTGCTGGTCTTGCGGGCGGTGTCTTCCGTCGCTGACAGTCTCGGCACGTCCTTACGTAGCGGGCGACGTCGGTGGCAAGGCGCGGCCAGTAGTACTTTTCCTGTACTCTTGTGAGTGTGCGGGAAAGTCCGAGGTGTCCAGCCATCGGGTCGTCATGTAGTGCCTGGAGGACTTCTGGTCGCATTTCTGCAGGCACTACGATAAGGTAGTCGGCTCGAAGCGGCGAGAAATTCTTCTTTATGAGAACACCGTTTCACACGAAAAACGACGCGAGTGCTCGCTTGAATGCCTTTGGAACAATGGCGGTCTTGCCTTCGAGGTACTCCACAAGGCCCCTGAGTTCCGGGTCGGCTCGCTGTCGTTCGGCGAAGTCGTCGGCACTTATGGTTCCCAAGAAGAAGTCATCCTTCTGGTCATCCAGGCGACGGCGGGTCGACGGGGGCGCGAGACAAGCAGTCGGCGTCAGAGTGTTTTCGTCCGGACTTGTAAACGACGGTAACGTCGAATTCTTGAAGTCTCAGACTCCATCTTGCGAGACGACCGCAAGGGTCCTTCAGGTTAGCTAGCCAACACAAGGCGTGGTGGTCGCCCACAACTTTGAAGGGCCTGCCGTAGAGGTAGGGGCGAAACTTTGACGTTGCCCAGATGATGGCAAGGCACTCCTTTTCTGATGTGGAATAGTTGGCTTCTGCCTTGGATAGCGACCGGCTAGCATAACTGATAACCCTTTCCACGCCGTCAGTTCTCTGGACAAGAAGGGCGCCGAGTCCTACGCTGCTTGCGTCGGTGTGGATTTCCGTGTCGGCGTGTTCGTCGAAATGCGCAAGTATTGGAGGCGTCTGGAGGCGTCGTTTCAATTCTTGAAATGCTTCGACTTGAGCCGCTCCCCACTTGAATTCCACGTCGTTTTTCGTGAGCTGAGTTAGTGGCTCGGAGATGCGTGAAAATTCCTTAACAAAGCGTCTATAATAGGCGCACAAGCCGAGAAATCGGCGAACGTCCTTCTTGTCGGTGGGCGGCGGGAAGGCAGCGATTGCAGCTGTTTTTCGCGGGTCGGGGAAAACTCCAGACTTGCTGATGACGTGACCCAAGAACAGAAGTTCCTCATATGCGAAGGGGCACTTTTCTGGCTTCATGGTGAGTCCAGAGCCCTTGATTGCTTGAAGTACAGCTTCAAGGCGCCGGAGATGTTCGTCGAAGTTTGAAGAAAACACAACGACGTCGTCCAAGTACACAAGGCAGGTCTGCCACTTCAAGCCGGCCAGTACAGTGTCCATAACACGTTGGAACGTCGCAGGTGCCGAGCAAAGACCGAAGGGCATGACTTTGAACTCGAAGAGGCCGTCTGGTGTGATAAAGGCAGTCTTCTCTCGGTCTCTCTCGTCGACCTCGATTTGCCAATAGCCGGTCTTCAGGTCCATCGATGAAAAATACTTCGCGTTGTGGGGTCGGTCCAGGGCGTCGTCGATACGTGAGAGAGGATACACGTCCTTCTTCGTGATTTTGTTCAGGTGGCGATAATCGACGCAGAAACGGAGGGTTCCGTCCTTTTTCTTCACTAACACCGCGGGTGACGCCCAAGGACTCTTTGAAGGCTGGATGATGTCGTCGCGTAGCATTTCGTCGACTTGCTGCTTTACGGCCTCGCGTTCTCGCGTTGAAACTCGGTACGGGCTCTGGCGGAGTGGTCTCGCATTTTCCTCTGTTATGATGCGATGTTTTGCTACTGGGGTCTGTCGAATTCTTGACGACGACGAGAAGCAGTCCTTGAATTGCAAGAGCAGACTTTTGAGCTGGTCTTGATTGTGCTTCGGGAGGCTCGGGTTGACGTCGAAATCTGGTTCGGGACCTCGATTCGTCGAAGCAGGTTCGGCAGCATCGAAGAGGGCGAAAGCATTGCTGACGGCCACGCATTCGTCGATGTAGGTGACGGTCGTACCAATGTTGAGGTGCCTATATTCGTGGCTGAAGTTTGTCAGCGCTACCTTTGCTTTACCGTCACGCAGCTCGGCTATACCTCTTGCGACGCAAATTTGACGGTTCAGGAGTAGGTGCTGATCGCCCTCGATGACGCCTTCAAGGTTCGCAGACTTTTCAGTGCCGACGGAAATAATGACGCTGGAGAGCGGCAGAACGGTCACCTGCTCTTCTATCACATTCAATGCGTGGTTCCCTGGCGTCGCGAGGGGTGGGAGCGCTTTGTCTGAGGTTAGTGTTATCGACTCAGACCTTAGGTCGATGACGGCGCCGTGGTTACTTAGGAAGTCCATTCCAAGTATCACATCCCTGGAGCAGTTTTGTAGGATTACAAAGCTCGCAGGATAAGTCCGGTTACTGACGGTGACTCTTGCCATGCAGACTCCAATTGGCGTTATCAGATGGCCTCCAGCTGTCCGGATTTCGGGTCCACTCCAAGCGGTCTTTACTTTCTTCAGCTTGGCGGCGAATGGCCCACTGACGACGGAATAGTCGGCCCCAATGTCGACGAGAGCGGTCACGCCGTGGCCGTCGATAAGAACGTCGAGGTCGCTAGTTCGTCGTCTCGCGTTGCGGTTAGGTCGCGGCGTCGGGTCACGGCTGCGTCGGTTTGTTCCACCGGTTCCACGTTGCGTAGTGATGTCTTCTTCGGGCTGCGAAGTTTCCACGCCAGGGCCTCGTTCGTCTTGCGACGGGTTCTTTAGATTTCGTTGCGGCATCGTCGTCGTCGGCGGCGGAGGATCTTTGGTAGTTCGTCGTACAGCAACCGCACCTCCATCGGTTGCTGCCCTTAGTTTTCCGAGTAAGGGCTAGGAGATCGGCCCCGGTTTGGGCCAGCGTACTGCCGGCGGTGCGGTGACATGTAGCGGCCAGGCGACGGAATGGTCGTCGAGCGGGATGGTCGTCGTGGTGTCCACTGAGCTCCTGCGAGGTAGTCCGCGATGTCGCGTGGTCTTTCACCCCGCTGTGGACGCGGCGGGTCGATGGCGAAACCACGCAGTCCTATCTGGCGGTACTGGCAGCGGCGCTAGGTGTGGCCAGCTTCTCCGCAGTGATAGCACAGTGGGCGGTGGTCAGGGGCGCGCCAAACGTCGGTCTTTCTCGGAGCGTTGCGCTGGCCGGCGGGTAGACGGTATGGCGTCGGTGGTGGTGGCGGCGGCGTCTGGCGGCGGAACTGCGGTGGTGCGACGCCTTCACGTGGGCGCGGTGGTGGAGCGTTACGACGAGCTGCAGCAGCGTAGCTCATAGCCTGTGGTTGCTGCTCTGCTAGCTGAGGAACGCCCAGGGATTGCTGGATCTCCTGGCGCACGACGTCAGTGAGAGAATCCACTTGAGGTTGGGAGGATGGCAACAGCTTACGCAGTTCTTCCCTAACTTATGCCCTGATGGTCTCGCGCAGGTCGTCGGATTGCAGCGCGTGACTCTCTCCGTAAGTCGTTAAGGGAATCCGGCGGTTGTACTGCGTCGTACGCATTTCAAGGGCCTTTTCTATCTTCGTTGCCTCGGTGAGGAATTCAGCGACCGTCTTGGGCGGGTTACGGACCAGTCCTGCGAAGAGTTCTTGTTTCACACCCCGCATGAGCAGGCGAACTTTTTTGTCTTCGGGCATAGCAGCGTCGGCCCGGCGAAAAAGTCGCGTCATCTCTTCCGTGAAGATGGCTACGTTTTCGTTGGGTAGCTGCACCCGGGTCTCGAGCAATGAAGCGGCCCTTTCCTTCCGGACGACGTTCGTGAACGTCTCCAGGAATGCACTGCGGAAGAGATCCCAGGAATGAAGTGAGGACTCCCGATTCTCAAACCAGGTCCTTGCCGCGTCTTCGAGGTAGAAATAGGCGTGGCGCAGCTTGTCATCGGCATTGCAGTTGTTAAAGGCTGCGACACGCTCATATGGTTCAAGCCAGGTTTCCGGGTTTTCCCGCGATGAACCACGGAACGTTGGAGGCTCCTTGGGCTGGCGGAGCACGATCGATGCAGGTGGCGCAGGAGCTGTCATTGTCGCTGCTGTTGAAGTCGAAGTCTTGCTTTGCGTGGTGTTTTCCGGCAGGAGTCCGTGTTCTGGCTGCAAACCTTGCAGCCTGCGGCTAACTCGTTGCTGCACGGGGGCTTCGGTGTCCTCTCCGCGGTGTGGGCTGGGCTCACGGCTTGAAGGGGGGCGTTCGTTACATGGACCGGGAAGCGCCTCCACCAGATGTCACGTGGCGAACAGAGCGTCGGCCGTCGATCAACTTCGTTGGAACGCGCCGGCTTTTATAAATCACGCGTCGAACATTCTAGCCTTATCACTAGTCGTCGCGCAAGCTCTGGAATAATCTTGAGTGTTAGCGTCGTGCGCGCAATCTTAACAAAACGACCTACTACAGCCGAGAAGCTTCTGGAACACTAAGGTCTGCGCCGAATACTGCTGATAGTATTTGTGGGCGGAAACCGAGTACAGTAAAAGAATCGCGCGTGGCAATATAATACCGTATTTACTCGAATGTGACGAGAGTATCTTTTTCTTTTTTTAACACGAAAGTGTTTTATGTCGGGGTTCACCAAGGCATCATTGACATATTTCCGTCACGGATGTGACGTTGTTAAACGGTACATGACCACAATACAAAGAAAGAAACCAGAAGAAATAGAAGACCATGGAATTGAACCCATGACCTCTCGATCCGCGGCGATAGAAAGCGGGCGTTTAACCGACTGAGCCATCGGCGCATTTGGGAAGAGCGCTTCAGACGCGCCTTATATATCTCACACTCCTTCGCTCTGTACCGGCGCTCTTCGTTTGTCGGGGCGGTGCCGCCGCCTAAGCGCGGAGAAGAGAAGTATTGCATTATGACACCAACTAACACCGACAGAGAACGCTGCGGTAGCCTCAGCACTACAACGCCTCGATGCCAGCATTCGAACGGACGCTGGCATCAGAGCGGCCTACCAACGCCGCCTAGGTGGCGTTGGCCCTACTTGAAACAAAGTGTAGCGTTGCCTCCGCAATCAGCTCCGACAAGGTTTCTGGAGCTAATTTTGCAGGCCACAAACGGAAGCTCTAATTGCGACGCGCTCTACGCGCTGATTTGACTCGGTGACGACGCAGTTACGTGCTTCGTCTTTCGCGTTGTATTGGTGTGAGTTACATGCTTCGTCTTTCGCGTTGTGCTAGCATGTGCAGCGTAGTGCAGCTTTCGTATGCAACAATGGTGTATCTCTGCCGTCTACTCATACGGGTGTGATGGTACCGACTACGAGAACCGCTGCATTAAGCGCCGCCAAAAGACAACGGCGTCGACGGGCGAATGTCGCGCAAGTCAGTTTGGTAATCGTTGGTTTGGTGCAGCGACGGACACGCCAGGGGGGGAGCGGGAGGCCTTCGCGCGTTCACGGCTCAAGCTGAGAACTCTGTCTTTCGCGTTTGTGAAGTTGAGCGCATCGAGACCCAACTGGCTGCCGTAGAGACGCCGATGCAGGACCGAAGTGATCGTGTCTTCGCCGAAGCGACCTATCAGCAGGACGTTGCTCGTCGACACGACGCAGCATGCCAAGCACATCCACAGGATGGTCACCGACCCGCAAATCACGCTCCTTCGTTGCAACGGACCGTCAGTTGAAAAACGATTGAGTGAAAACCCGTTCGGTTTCACTTCCACGGTTCGCGAACGCCTGTGGTTAAAGTGTGATTTGCGCCATGCTCCGGTGCGTGCCATGTAGTGTCTCCGGAAAGTGTATCCCAGTTGTGAGTCGTGGGTTGTCGTGGTGGAGATGTGCCACCAGTTGTAAACATCGGTGCATCAACATCTAAGGGTGCTGTAGCCACTGAACACCATTAGACAATAATAAATATCATTGTGCAATGAACATTGAACTACTTCTGTGAAGACACGTTTCACTTTCGAGTGTTATACCGATTCCTATATCAGAGGGATCAACCACATTTTTTCCAGATTTTTGCTACCTAAAGTCGACCCTCGCGTACCGAATATCGAAATTCTGTTACAATCGTGGTCGTGTTACAATCGAATAAATACGGTGTGTGTAATACACGGCGCGATGCTTACGCGCCCTAAGTTTTCATGTGCTTTGTTTAACATTTTCAAGGCATGTTTTAAATAAAATACTTGTGATGTGTGCCAGAGCGCCAACCCATGTGCATTGGTGGAAAGCGAGGCCGGAGGGAGTCAACTATGCTCTGGATTATTTTTTCCTCTTATTAAAACCCTTTTTTGGTTGTAGCATTTGTGAATACAACAATAACGCCGGTCTCGAAGCTTCTTTTTCCTCGTTCGATCATCGCACACGGCGGCATGGTTCACGCTAGTAGCCACTTGTATTTGTTAAGTATGCCCAAATGTTTCCAACCGCGCCCAATAGGGCGGCGCTCCATGTCCGCGGAAACTCCAGCGCTGGTTCTCCATTCCCACAGCTGGCAGCGCGGCCGCGAGGCCACCTCGTGCGGTCAAGCCTCATCTGATCACGTGGCCACACGAAACGGTGACACGAGTTTCAACTGACATTTTGTCTGCTAGGCCCGCACGTGTAGCCACGTGTTCGTCACCACCATCGTCGTCGCCGGCGTCATCACTGTCTACAAGTGTGGAAGAAAACACTCAGAAACGGGAAATTGCTGAGGTTAGCGACGTCGCGAGTCATCTTCGCTTCGATCCTTAGCAAAGCATCGATTCTAAAATCGACGCCGGTTCGAGAAGCGATGAGAAGGCACCTGGAGACGCACGCTTGGGCCGTGACATTCCCAGGATTTGGAGACATTCGTACGTGGCGCCATCTCTCGGCGGCAGCAACCGCATCCTGCCATAACTGAATGGGAAATAGGCGAAAAAAATCATATCTTTTGAAATAAGCTAGTTATCAAAAACGACTCCGGGATCTACACAGCAGAGACCTACTGGAACACTGTGGCGAAATTTCATTATCGCACTACAAAACCTGTGGCTTCCCCTAGACAATTGAACACCCCCATTGGAAATACATGGGACCCATTTTTAAATATTAAACACTCTGGGAAGCCACGCGGTTTGTAGTGCGACACTGTAATTTTGACAGAATGTTTAATTAAGACTCTGCTTTGTAGAACCGGGAGTCGTTTTTGATAACTAGCTTTTTTTCGTGAGATATGATTTTTTTTCGTCTACTTCCCATTCAGTTACGGCAGGCCGCCGCTGTCACCGACAAGAGAGGGCGCTACGTGCAAATGTCCCCAAATCCTGGTCATGTGGCCGGTAAGAACACAGCACAGGAGGAAAGAGAGAGCGGTAAAGAGAAGAGGAAGACAGAGAGTTTAACCAGAAGGTATTATCTGTATGCTACCCTGTACTGGAGTTGGGGAATAGGGAGTTGACAGAGAGAGAGAGAAAAAAAGATAATACGGAAGAAAAAGAAAACCAATCGCAGCCACACACATACACAAACACGAGAGCGTTCCGCTCGGAGTCGTTCTGATAAGCCCGTAGATCGCAGGAAGCCTAAGAGCGCTTGCAAGGCCTTCTTCTTCGGTGTTATGTCTGGAGGATGTCATAATAGTCTTTCTTTTGATAGAGGCTGGCCACCTAACTTGTCGAAAGCCTGATAAAGAGATTGTCTCTGTGTGGCGTATCCCGTACAGTCGCACAGAACATGTCGAATTGTTTCTTCGTCACCGCAGTGTTCACAGGCGACGGTGCCGACAATCCCTTTAGGGAACGCATACGCATGGGTAAACGTTGTGTGCAGGACAGGGGGCTCCTATCCTGTCCACAATAATATGCAGTCCAGTGGCTAACAATAATAAACGATTTATTCAATGCAAATGGTCGATCGTCCTAAAGGTGCAATGCGCCGGCACTGCTCGGAATTTCATTAGCGTCTGCCGATTCTTCCATTAAGCCGAGCTCGCCTGCTGTTGGCGCCCCCCCCCCCCATCGCACACACACGCATGCACGCTGTACGCTATTCGCGCGTCGTCCCCAGCCAGGCGTCCGTGATGTCGCTGTCAAAATCCCTAGAACAGCACAGTCAGCATTCCCTCTCTTTTGGCACGGTCTTTGGGTGAGTAAGGCCAACGTTCCATGGACAGCGGAGACGTGTCGACAGACTTACGTACTATGCATGCACAGTCCTACCTGAAAGCTTTTATAACCGACCGTTGGAGCTCTCCGCAACAAATACATTCCTTCTTGTGGTACTTGAAACGTTGCTGGTGTTTGTCACGCAGAACTGTTTCACGACATCCTAGCACGTAATGCTTTTGACATCGGCGCTCGAAATGATGGCACACTGACGAGCACACGACAAATCATTCGAAGCGGCGCTACACCATAGTGGCGCAGCGAAGACGCGGGATTTGAGACGAACCAACACAGACAATCGAAGTGAAGCCGCTGCCAGGCGTCGCCGCCAGTGTGCAAGACGATGAAAACACTGAGACCGTCGTCGTTATCGTTACTAGCGCATCGTCAATCAGCGCCTCGGGCGGGGTGTGGGGAACCACTCAACGCGTCATAATAGTGTCGATGTCGGAGGGTGCTGAATGCCACGTTGAGCCTTCGTATTCTGTTTGCCCTCGAAATAAAAGAACTTCTACGTAACGGACGCGATTCATACCTCGCTCATAAAACTTATGCATGCCAAGCAGTCGAGTAAAGGCCACATCTCAAGCTTCTCAAGCTTTAAATTTCATGTCACTGGTCCTTTATGGCATTCCAATGCGGTACTATCTGCCAAGCTGAAGTACTTAATACAGCTTGCCGACATGCGGCCAAGAAACATATTTTACGATTTGTGTTGGTAAGCTATTGCTTCACAGAAACAGGGCATACGTGCTCCACGCATTCCTGGTCTTGAATGACGACGTAGTCAGAAGTCCGCTGACTTTATCTACCGAGGGGAAACAGTGCAAAAGCGGGAGGAAGTAAGTAAGTTGTGTGGTCACTCTTACTTCGTCCCATGTTAAAAAATACTACAGCGCTAACACACAGGACGGAGGAAAGAAGTGACACACACGGCGCTGCGTGCTCACCATGTTTGTTTTTCAGAAAACATATACATGTTTTTCCAATGAACCAGTTGCAAGTCAGCGCCGTGTGTGTCACTTCTTTCCCCCGTCCTGTGTGTTAGCGCTGTAGTATTTTTTAACATGGAACCTCACCAACTCGCCCAATCTGCCTGTCTTCTACAGTTTACTTCGTCCCGTTTTTGCGCTGTTTCCCCTCGATAGGTAAAGTCAGCGGACTTCTGACTACATCGTCATTCAAGACCAGCAATGCGTGACCAACTGGCCCTTCAAAAGACCCTTCTGCAATTTATCTACCGACACGTTTAGGCTACGCATTGGCCCCAGAAAGGGAGCACGTAATTTGCCAATTCAATTGGCAAATTCGCAAATTGGCAATTGGCAATTGGCAGTTGGCTTGCTTGCACCAGCGCACTGCAAAACGCAAGTACATTGGGAACAGAAGGTAATCTATGTGATTATTATTGATACATTATGAATATTTCGCGAAATTAGAAGGCGTTTAATGTCATTTAATTACAATAGCTCGCATGCCTCCAGAATTAAAGAGTAGTTTTATGTCATGATATTTTGTTTACGAAAACAAAGACTGATAAGCTCAGAAAACGATGAGCTATTCTTGAAGTGGACAACACACATTGTGTGCATGTAACCGTAAACCTTACAGAGGTGTCCGCGATATATTTTGTAAAGGTTTCTAAAAAACGTGCGCAAAATAAAACTAGAAGATCTTGTGTAGGTGTCAGCTATTGGCTCGTAATGAAACTGCAAACACTGCACTAACTTTTTCGTGAACTACTTTAGATTCTCCGTCGCATAGCCCCTTTATTTAGAGAATTTCATGTAATTTTTATTTTACCAAACAGGAAAAAAATAGCCCGAGTTCAGCCTATGGCGGCTTAATGCATATACTCGCACATGGGCACAAGCATTTCTATCATGATTTTTACTTTATCGAAGTCTCTAAGTATACCGCACAAGATGGGACGACCTCCCGCGGTTGATTAAAACTTAAATATGCATAATTGGTATGCATAGAACTTGAAACGAAATCGGTGGGAATAAATTATGGCGAGCCACTTATCTTTCTTTCGAGACGTATTTTTTTTCGATTCCACAGTGAACTAACCCTAATATGAGATATGTAAAATATCTTGCGAAATGAGGAGCTTGTAAGGATTTGTTTGCAGGTTTTATGATAAGATTCTTTTAAGTACTTTTTGTCTTTTATTCTTGGAAATCTTCGTATTTTTTTAGCGCATTGCAAACCATACTTCTCTAAATGCCTGTACGCGTTCAACAGACGACACTTATTGAAAAAAATAATAAATGCCTTACAAACTCTTTCGTTTTGGCGAATACTGTGCCCCACAAAACTAAGCAAGCAGCTCGGAAAGCATTTTGTCATATGTCAATTTGTTTGAGAAAAGGGCAGGATTTTTTTCACTTAGGGCATGCTTACAATGTTGATGCGTGCATGTTGATAAACTTTCTGTTGTTATTATTTACACATGTGGTACGTACATCACCCAGACATAATAAAACTGGCATGTTCGTTTCGAAGCGTACACAACAGCTGAGGGTAAATAATCTTTGAATCCTGCTAGCCCGTTCGAAAGAAACAAAGAGATGCCCCTTATCAAAAGCAGTGTTCACGAAAATAAATCCGTTATTGCAATAGGTTGCTTCAACGAAGACTTCTTGCATACGGCTTCTCTGTCTTCGTATATATATATATATGAATGGTAAGTCGTAATAACCAATTTTTAATACTTAAACATCTTTCTATCTATCTATCTATCTATCTATCTATCTATCTATCTATCTATCTATCTATCTATCTATCTATCTATCTATCTATCTATCTATCTATCTTTTTTTGCTTACGAAGAGGAAAGTGAACTCAGAAAATGGTTACGCTTTCCAGAAAAGTAAGATACTCAGTAAAAAATTGTTTTCTTGTTTGAACTTTACATGTATTCCACAAGCGACCATTTCGAATACTTACGCGAAAGCAAAAAAGAAGAAAGGAAGGCATGGGAATCTTGACTACGGTGCATTTATTCTCTGGCGGTTAAATGAACTTTGCACGTATTGAATGCACCCGTAAAATACGTGATCGCGGT
>JALIZH010026165.1:0-10830 GCA_030522465.1 Rhipicephalus appendiculatus
TCTTCCACCGAGGAGCCTGCCTCAACCTCGGTGTTAGTCACCTGGTGCTCACTGCTCGGGGCTTCCTCCACTGTACGCTGCACGGCGTTAGCGCTAGAGCTAGAACCTAGAGACACACGCTCTGCTTCCCTCATTGGTGAATACTGTTTCGGTCCCACTTCCTGCGCTACACAGCTCATCCCCTTGTCACACTCCCCCAGATCCAGTAGCCTTTCCCGGCTGTGACGAAGACATTCGTAATCTGCCGGAGTAAGCAAAACGGACGCACTCGTAGTTAACTGATCTGTCACTGCGCAGAGCAATTTCACACGCTGAGCAGCGCTTCCTGACGAGGGTGGAAGACCGAGAGGCACATACATCAGGCGCGCTGTAACACCCTGCCCAAAAGCGCCTGTTAGCCTTATTCTGTCACTACTCTGACCCAAAATCTCGGCGGACACTTCATTCGCTCGTACCACCGTGATATCCGCACCTGAGTCAACGCGTGCAAAACAGGGCTTGTTTCCCACAAGAATTTCAATCCGCGGATCCCTCATCAGTGAGTTGTTCATACGGGGAGTGTGCCGCGACAGTGTAGCTCGGCTGTCAAATGACTTCTCATTCTGGGGAGCTACGCGTAAAACTTCTGTTTTACTAGCAGCCGTGTCAAGTGAGAACTCACAATCTCTTTGAAAGTGACCCCGTTGTCCGCAACGAAAGCACACTCCTGAATTAGGGTTGAATTTTGCCCCAGCGAGCTGCTTGGCTTGCGCCCTATAATTCTGATTTATTGATGCAGTACTACGGTAACTGTCCTGCCTGCCACTGTCGAGGTTCTCTTCAAAATTGGCGGCTAACTCCGCAATATCCTTGGGCTTCAACCATCCCTTTATTTCCTGCTGAGTGACCAGTGAGCGGAGATCACTTGGCATTAACTGCTTCAGCCTGTCAGCTATAAGCAATTCCTGAAGACTTTCAAACGACTGCACCTCTCTACTTCTAAGGTAGTAAGTGAACATTGTCTCCAGGCGGGCCGTCACTTGGCTCCAAGACTCGTCTGCCTCCCTTTTGATTTCGAGAAACATTCGGCGGTACTCGCTCGGAGTCATCCGCAGCTCCTTTAGCACTCTAGACTTCAGGTCTGAGTAAGGCATTACCCCAGCCTCAGATTGATTGGCAACAAACGTTCGCATCTTGTCACTTAAGAATGGTAATATAATAGTGCCCCTGTATTTCCTCAGGTATACTCAACGCCGCAAAGAGAGCGTCCACATTCTTGAACCAGGCGGGAATCATTGGCTCATTAGTGGGCATGGGCGCAAGAACTGCTTTCAACTCTTTCGCGTACCGTCCAATGCCGGTATGCTGGTTCCGGTTTTCCGGCTCCTCTGATGAGGCACGCGACGACCTCATCTTCTCTAGCTCAAGCTTGAGCTTTAATGCTTCTATCTCTAGCATCAACTCGCGGGTGCGATCCGATTCATTCACACTGTCACCTCCCATCATATTTCTATCTGGATCCGCCATCTCCCAGAGTGTGCCTGAACGCAAGTGCATTCAGTAAAAAGGGCCCCGAGAGAGCACACACAAAGCGAGCCTCACCTTTCCGTGATGCGTCGCCCGGTGCCGTTGTCTGTTGCAGTTGCGTCAGTCTCGTCGCCGACTCTAGTTGCGACGAAGTCCTCCGGTGCTTCAGGTGCTCCACCGGACCACCCCTCTCGTTGCCTCATTCGGTCACGTCGACTTTCCTTGCTGTTCTGCTCCTGAAGCAGCTCCCCGTTGCGCCTCGTCAGTCGATCCACGAAGTCCTTCGGCTCTGTCCTCGTTTGCTGACCCGCAGCGCTCTTACGCCGCTCAACTCCTGGCTCCAAAGTTGATTGGCAGGCTCGTACAGAATGCCAATGTTGCTTCTCGCAGCGCTCCAGCCGATCCAAAAGCAGCGAGCGTCTTGACAGCTTCCCGGGACTTCCGCACCTTCCTCGCTGCGGGCTCTCCGATCCTACGTCGACTGCGCCAGTTAATTTGCACGCTTCCCTTATTATTCCTCGACTAGCTTCAACACTAGCTAAGGAGGGAAGGTGTTTGAGGTTCGGAATCGGTGCCCCTCGATGACTCGAGTGCTCGGTGGCAGCGCGAAGGAAGAGCCGTTGTCCGGTGAAGAGACGCTTTATTCAGCACTCAGGCGTCTGCCCGGGTCCAAGCCCGAACCTCCGCTCTCTGTTCACATGCAAAACATGCTCTCTTCAACCCTCGTTGAGACAAAGAGCACCCAAACAAGCCAATCACACGTGGGGGTTCACATCCCTACAACCAATAGCACAAACCCTTTCGTGACACACACGGCATTGGTAAACAGCACGCGACAATCCACAACACGTGAAGGGATAGGTTCACTGCGCAACACGTGTCATCACACTCTCTCCTGCGCTATCGCCCTAGTGACGGCCTTGACGTCTGCCGGCGCCGGAGGGTAGGCTCGAGCTTAAGCAGCCCGCGCACCAACGTCCCTTTCAAGAAGCCGCCCTAACAGTGGCGAGAATATTGTCAGGCCCTGGCCACTAACGATAAGTGCATGCGGAAGTGACATGCACCGCCAGCTTAAGGACACGCAGTAATCCCTTGCAGATCAGGGCCAGATCACCCGCGCGCTTCCAAGACCGTAATTATCACCCGAGGTGATTGCACCCCGCGACATCCATCAGCCGCCAAGCAGTCGCAAAGCTACTTCCGCGTTCCTTCGGCGTGCTCAAAGGTTGCGCGGCGATGTCAAACAGCACAATAGAAACCAGGCGACTGCGCATCGCCCCGCCCTCCCACCCGCGTGACGCGCTCTCCGTTCGGCTCCCATCTCGCCCCTTTTGTCCCGAACGAGGGGGCCACTTTGGGGTCTCCGCTCGTCAACTCGTCAGCGACACAACCACCGAGTCGGCTTTCTTTCCCTGCGCGGGTTCTTCCGCGTCCCTTTTCGCGGAGCCGACCCGCGTCCTCCGTTGGCGGTAAGTGGCCGGAATGACTGTACGGGGAATCACTCTGCGCTTTGCAGTACTCGCCTGCGCTAGCTACCCAACAATAACACGCCGACTCTGCATACCTCATACTGACTCATACACTTCATCGTATTCACTATAAAACGCGCTGCATGTTGCCCCATTTACAAAACAAATTGCTTCAGACACCGAGGACAAAAATTGTTGCGAGCAAAATGTGAGTTGACGTTAACTTGCCTGGCTTTCGCTTTCGCTCGTTGGGCTTTTTGTTGCCCGGGCAACCATAATTCCGAGTGACTTCGAGCACGAGCGCTGTAAGTGCGCTTACCCTTCACGCCGCTTTCTACGTCCTTCGAGTGCTTGCCCCGACTCGACTGCACAAACTCCGGGTCGTTCCGGCACTTTCATCTCGATACATTGTAATCATGTTTATTGACGTCTGGCGCGGACGCGAGACGATTCTTTTGTTGTTGCGTTCATCGTCTGCGTGCGGTACAACGTATATGTACAGCACATCCGGAGCCGTGTAAGGCTGAGGCGCGTCTTTCGCAATCTCACTGCTCAGTGACTCAAAGTGTAAGCTCGTCCGCACTTGTCTACGAAGTGCTCAAGCGTTTGCCCGCTGTCAAGACAAAGGGTAAAAGTGAAACAGCGGCCTTGGCTCCAATATATGAGACATCCGCTTTCGTGCGACGGAGGTTGCCGCAAGTTGGAAACTACATAAGTTCACTTGCCTCTTTCTCAGGCGGTGGAAATGTTTGTTGAAACAGTATTGTTTCGCGGTTTAGCGGTGATTGGCCAACATTAGCACTTACGAACAACTCTCAGCGTAATTAAGGTAGAAAATTTTCATGGACACGCTTGTAGACAAAGGTACAACAAAATACCTACACAGCCTCGCAGAAAAATAGCCGTTTTCGTCAGCTGAGGAGTGTCCTTTTTGAGAAACGGTGAGGAACTTCTTTATAGCGTTGACTACAATCGTATGTATGCTGATTTGTCTCTCTAGTGAACCTTCCTCAATCTAGCGGGATTTTACGGGACTTACTAAGCAATCCTATTCTAATAACGTCATTGTGAATATTGGCCAGCGGCTTGGTAGACGACGATGTGGCACTGCTACGTCCGAGAAAATTCTTTCGTTGCCCGGGCATGGCCGTAGCATTTAGATGCTGCCATGTCCAGGCACGTGCTTAAATTCACGTGCGCTTTAAATAATACCAGGTGGTCTGAACTAATCTTGGGCATCCTAATATGGCGTGCTTTACGTTCATAAGAAGGTTTCGTCGCGCAAAACCACTGAAATTATTATTTTATGATTGCTTACATGTTGCGGAAATTGGCGTGAAAATTTGCTGAATAAATACGTGGTGGATGACCGCCATGTGTCTACTTTAGAGAGTATCATAAGCACGCCTACGCTGTAGACAACTCCGGACATCTTCAAATTTCGACAGCGTAGTGTCTAGTTTTCAGGAGCGCCTCCTCAATGCTTAACTTGCTTGAATGGCGCATCGATTTCTGTGCGTAGGCGTTTTTTCTTTCCCCGAACTTTGCTACTCCTACCAGCCGGATTAAAACCTCTCGCAACGATCTCTTGCGAATGAGCCAACGCATGATGTAGTAAGCCCGAGCACACATGAATACTGGACGAAACTTCCAATGCGGCCAGAATGAACCCCTCCTGCGAAAACCCGCAAAGAGGATTATGGTCGTGAAGGAGAAAGATTATCTTCCCGAGAACGTCGCCTACTTTCCGGGTATCTTCTTTCTGCAGGTCGACTCTGGGAAAGCAAGAAAATAGCAGTATATATCTAGCAATACGTAAAGCGCAGAAGGGTTGGCAGTCTCCCGCTAGAAAAGTGCGCGGCAGCTTGCTTCAACGGCGGCTGTCTGGCTCTAAGCCTTTGTTCAGGCTCAGCCTTTCCTGACACTGGTATTTCGAACTAGAACCACATTAATTCAGTCAAGAAAACACGAAACGTCTTTTGCCAGTGCTTTTATACTCGCGCGAACAACTTTTTTCGGCAACGAAGGGGAACCCAAGGGGGGTGGAGCTTCTGCACATGTTCTCCTACGCGAAGCAGTGCGGTATGGCGCGCGTTTCGCACCGCTGTGGAAAGTGATGGCTGCGGGCCATGAACTTCACATGTTTGAAGTTTGAAGTTTATTGAAGTTTAAAGTTTATTGAAGTTTGAAGTTTATTGCCACGTAGCCTAGTACAGAACATGCATAAACAACAAGGATGGCGGGATAAAAGCTGCGTATAGGCAGCATGACTGGTCCCACCTCCCCGTACAATAACAGCGGCAACATGACAAGAATTCCCAATAAGTACACTTAATTGTTACAATATTAGAATAGAAGTACACATAGCAAACTAATAAAACATCAGCAAGAAACACACATTTTCAAGAAACACAAAAGTAAGGTTAACATTCATAATATCAGTTGAAGTAATGCGATTTTAGGAATAGAAAGTATGTTTTCAACACGTAGTTTATATTTATTTAGCGTTGAGGGGGGAAGACAGCAGGACAGTGTTTGAAGACCGTAGTTTGTGCGTGGCCGTGGAACTGCCCAATGTTCGATGTGTCGGTTTAAGCGAGATTATTGGTTGATTAACGAGTTTGCGATGTTCCTGATATGAGTAGTACTCTTTGTCGTTTCACGTTTAAAAGAACACAAGCTGATTCTCATATAGGCGTTCAACTAGCATAATTTTGAACTTGAGAAACAGATCCCGCATATGTTGATTGTAGGGTACATCAGCATTGGCCTGTAAGGCTTGCTTCTGCAGTGTGACTAGATGATCTAATGATTCTTTTTTGTACTGTTGGACCAAACCAGGTGACAATAGCGTAGATGCGAAGCACGTAGTGCTTTATATATCACGAGGTGTCGTCACTAACGCCCCTTAGCGTTCGAGATAGATGTAGGAAGCACGACTTCCTCGCGCGTGCAAAAACGCAAGGTGACAACGTATAAAGTAAAACAAGTATAAATATCTCACTGGTGTAACCTGCTTCCTGTCTCAAAGATGTACAGGTGGCAAATAAAGGAGTGATCTTTATATTTTACGCAGAAGACCTGGGCGCAATTGTGGGACTAGATCCATTAGCGGTAGCGTTCACGCAATTTGTCTCTGCAGCGTTCGCTTCGTTGTGAAGAAAAGTTGTCCGCGAGTTATAGCAAATCTTTGCTGATAACAGCAGTTTCATAGGCGGCAATACTATTTCGTCAATGCACAGCGGTTAGGCGAACTTCCAGAATTATCACCGGTATGTACGTTATTGATATCAATAGTATTGCTGTAAAAAAAAATGCAAACACATTTATATTTTTCTCAACGCTCCTGCTTTTACTACTAATACGTTACAAACGAAAACTTACTATATTTTACCATCCCAGGCCGCAAAAGTATGCAATTTGAAAAAAGGAAGCGTTCTTCCTTACTGCACATGTTTGGAAAAAAGTAATATGCTGTAGCTAAAATAAGCAAGCTGAGAAGCGCACAGACTGGCTGGGCAGCATGAATCGAGAATAACGCGGGCCAGTACGTGGCTTTATAATGTTTTATCTATTAGCGAACAAATTTTCACCTGTATGGCGGTCTTATTAGGCATTTCAGTTCAAACCGTCATTCATGTCAGCTTTCACACGCGACGCCACTCTAGAGTGCTAGAAATTAAGAAACATTTTTGTCCAGCGAGGCAGCACATATGCAAAAACTTTCTCGTTGTTTGAATTGGGATCCAAAAACTGTGTACTTGATAATAAAACAGTCATGAAAAAGAAAAAAAAAGATTGAATTAGGTATACATTATCGATTGGTGATGCTTATTACAGAAATGAAACAGTACCTTACATATATTATGAAGTTGTAGCGGCATATTCGAACATTATTTGTAGCGTATTGCTCAGCTGTCACTATGGGAAGTACCATTAGTTGCGAGAAAAGTCGTGTTTTTAAATGCGAAGCATTTCTTTGCGTACAGCAAGCACTTTGAGCGTTTCTATCTATCTATCTATCTATCTATCTATCTATCTATCTATCTATCTATCTATCTATCTATCTATCTATCTATCTATCTATCTATCTATCTATCTATCTATCTATCTATCTATCTATCTATCTATCTATCTATCTATCTATCTATCTATCTATCTATCTATCTATCTATCTATCTATCTAGCCGCCTACGTCTGGATGCTCTGGTGATCGCCTCCTTAACTTGAGGTCGACCAAAATTAGTATGGGAGGCTAAGAGGATTTGACGAATACGACTGACTGGTCGTGACTTGAATAACGTGAAATTCCTGTCACGTAAGTCGTCAAACTCATTTCTCCATACTCGTGTGGCTCATACCCGTATACCACAGGCTACGGTATGCGGGTATGCGCCACAGGTGTTTGACAATTTATACTTACCCAGGAACGGCGAGTACAGACATCGGTCATTTAAATGTGAGACGTTGCGAAAATCTGACGTCGGCGGCATTGACACTGGTAATTTAAATGCGATAGCATTAAGAAAAACTGACATCGGTGGCGTTGACCCGACAAATGCAAAGAATAGAAATCAGAGTCCCAGCAGGAAATGAACCCAAGATTTCTGTGTGGCAGTCAAGTATTCTACCACAGAGCCACTTGAGGTCTCGAAACTGCTTTGGAAAAAGACGATATGCAGGCGTAATGTTGGTGAAAGGTCAGTTGTGGTTGCAGTGCTGGCTATTTTATTTAAAAACATTACATATGTACTACTATGATGAAGGATTCATGTCGGGTTAACGTCAATTGTATACTTAAGCACCAACCACTGCAGTTAGTCTACGTAGTACTGTCCAGGGCTACCATCCTCGCAAGTGCAAGCGCTACATATGAGCTTGCGGCTTCTGGCGTTGGCAATACCTATGTATCTGTTGGCATCGTTACACAGCTGCAAACAACTGGTTATATGAAACATATGCGACTGTTCAAAATATTTCTGTGCGTGCATCATTTGTAGATCCCTTTTAGCGTCATTTCGTAACGTTTCGCTCAATAAAAAAAATTACAAACCAGTCCCCTTACATCCGCATGCTTCACATAACATCGATTCCCATGGTACTTGGGATCTGCCTAATTTTTTCTGCAATCTTCAATGGACAGAGAAAGAGTCCTGATGCAATTCACAGTACGCTCGTCCGGAAAATTGAAACATTGAAACAGGAATCAGCATTGTAGGCTCTAGGTCGTATATTCAATTGACTGTCTAGGGAACTCTTTGGCAGTTTGTTCCATACTTTTGCAAGGAATCCACAATTACACAAAGCGTAGCGCACAAGAACAGGCATTACAGTGCACTGCAAGGCGCGCCTTATCACTCATACCTCTGCACTTGCCATGCTCTCTTAGTCTGTCATTAATACGACGTCTCGCTTGGCCAATGCAGGACTTCCCGTCCTTTACTGGTATCTCATAGAGCATCCCTGGTGTCAGCGCCTGAAAGTTTTGACGAGCTGCTTCTGTGGACCCTTCAACCCGTCGCGTGTTATACGCGGGTGAAATTGAGCCAACACGTTTGGAGCTGAAAGGAACAACAACAACAACAACAACTACAACAACAAAAACAACAACACAAAATACATGGATGCTATATATGCCACTTACCTTCTAGAGCAGGGGTCGGCAACCCGCGGATCTCGGGTCGCATGCGGCCCGCGTGGCTGTCTTATGCGGCCCCCGTAACGGCGTCAAACCCTCTCCCCCCTTTTCCCTTGCCACTGCCTATCTGAAGGTCGACATGACTTTTCACCTAACATAGGATTTCAGCTCAAAATAAACGTGATTTTTAATCCAGTTTTACAAATTAGTGTCAATTCGCCGAATTTTTACGCTTTGCCTGCAAATATCCTCCCTCCTTCCCCCCCCCCCCTCCCCCCCTCCCCCCCCCCAATTTCCTGTGCGGCCCCCGGCTGTGTCGGCTGCATGGAACTTGGTCCTCCGCTTCAAAAGGTTGCCGACCCCTGTTCTAAAGCCGTAGTTCTCGGCCATGGACGCTTTGAGGAGCTCTTGTGGACCTGTAGAAGTGATGGGGAAACCCTCGCAGGGAGAGAAAAAGGGTGCGGCCATGAATTAACAGAACATGCAGCGTGAAATCGTTGCTTTTATTTCTCCCTCGCAAAGAATGGTCAAACTAATGTGTCCCGTCAATTAATTTTAAACATCTTGTCAATCTGCTGCCACATTCAACCTGTTTCTATCTATGTTTGCCCTTCAAATGTGCTAGCCTAGAAAAAGCATGCTCGTGTGCATATGTCGTAGGAAATTGCAACAACTTTACAGCCACCTCATGATGAAAGGAAAACGTAAGTCAGCTACACCGCAATGCAGAATGTCATGCGGTGGAGCATAATAAAAATCGGAAGGGGCCGCTCTCCCGGGACGTAGTGTGCCTCCGAAAAAAAAGCATTTTATTTTTTTTCGAGAATGGGTTTCCCCCGACCCCCTGGGGTCCGCGTACCTCCATTTGAGAAACACTGTTGTAGAGATTATGGCTTACAGGGCGTACATATACATGAGTGACTCCCTCTGGTGGTTAAACCCCTTCATTTCCTTCCAGTGCCTATTCACACTAGCAGAATATACTTTTTTTCCTAATTGTAAAGCTAGCTTTCCTGCTATGCAGCTTGCCCTACTAATGACGGCTAGCCACTTACTGCAAACAGCGCACTCAAGCGCAGTTTCCTTGGGCGATGACATGGAAAATGTAGACTTGGCTCTCTAGATGGAAACACCTATAATAGACAAGCCCCAGCACATGCAACTAGAACCTCGTCGCGACTTGAAGCACGACTGGTGCCGCCATTAGTAGGGCCAATATGCAACGCACAGAAGCGCACTTGCGATTTATGAAAATTGCCAATTGGCTTTGAAATTCGGTAGCAGGGACTCAACCACAGAGGCTGACTTCTGGTCTTGTTGGTACGACATCTAAAGTGGTAAAGCGCTTGTGTGTGTACCCTTCATCTCGTCCCGTTTCAAAAAAACCTGCACTATACCACTTCAGATGTCAACCACAGAATTTGCGACACTCTGAATGAAGTCGGCTTTATAAAGTTTCTCAAGGTGATTGCTAAAACTTTTCTGTATCATATGCGCACATGACTTACGCCCAGGCCACCCGAAGCAAAATAGGGTGATTCCACGCTTTACAATTAATCTTTGAGTGTTCTAAATCGTACTGTTGATATTCCTTCTTACATCGCGGGAGGTACGCACAGCAAACATGACCACACAAAAGTGTCAGGTCGAGGTCCAAAAACTGCAATTTACTGTCCTCCGGGATCTCCTTAGTAACCATAAGTCCTGAAGTGTTTGTTCAAAAACCGGCTATAGTTTGTCTGCTCAACCGTTACACGGCATGCAAAGGGCATCTATCGGCAGCAACTTAAAATATTGTCAACATGTCTAAATATTTGAACAGCATTAGCATGTTATGAAGCAAAAACACATTTCAGTGCGTAAGGTACGACAGAAAATATTGCATAAAATGTATGCTACTCAAGAAGCAATACAAATACTGTGTTTTGGCTAAGAGTATCATGTTCAAAAGAAACAAAGTGTGGTTGAGAAAGGATTCCATGAAGGAAAAAAATTGTGCAGCCGATGTCTCCATTTTAAACACTCATAAGAGTTTCCATTCAAGAGAGGGTCTTTAAAATCAACACGCTTCAAGGTTTTCAGAAAAATACTAGCAACTCGATGCTGCCGCGCGTAACTTTCACTAATAGTCGTTCGAAATGGGGCGTCGACCTTACGATTCTTACCGCTGAAGAAAGCTGTAGGCTGTGTTCAGATAAGAACGTCGGTGCATGTCCG
>JALIZH010026166.1:0-25278 GCA_030522465.1 Rhipicephalus appendiculatus
GAAATAAAATATGTGCGTGTCGCCTTGACACCTTTTTCACTATGCCGAAGGGCATGGCTATAGAAATTAAAAATAAAAAAAAAAAAGAGCGAAGTTTCCACCAAGCCGCGCAAGGCTGGGTCACAGCAGAGCTCCTGGGCACCTAGCTGGTCCTGACTTGGCTAGACTTTTACCTTCTCCCCCTCTCTCTTTCCCCACTCCCTTCCTACACTATACACTTTCAACCTTTTAGGGGCGAAGCTCCTTAGGGCATAGGCTAGTCCAGCGTCCAGCGTCCTGCGTCATTGTCGTAGCCACCCCTGTGCGATGACGATGACGCTGCCATCACGGCACAGCACATGGAATGTACCCACTATGCGTCATAACGATGACGCTGATGACGATGATGACGATGATGACGATCGCGATGCCATACAACACATGGCATCGCGATATGGTCTGACATGCATATCGTTTGACCACATGCAACCAGCCACCATCCGAGGAACCTGCATCGATCTCGTCTTTGCAAACTTTCCACTACGACCCATCCAGGGAACCGCTCTCCCTCCATTTCACCGACCATAAAGCCGTTATAATGAAGGGGGGAACGGAAGCCACGGCTTATGTAAACGGTAACCACGACCAACGAGGAAACGAAAACAAAACGGAAAATCACGGCTCACGAATAAAATACAAATTTCTTGTATATATACACACAGTGTTTGTCACGTCTTTGATGATGTACTGGGCGAATTTCACGGAAGATTCACGGTTTACCGATGAACCTCCGGAGCTTCGCCCACTCATCATCATTCACTCCGTGGATATGCTGTGATTTTTTTTTTTAAGACAGTGTCTTTCTTTGTAATCCCTCTTCATGTATATTTGTTTCTGAGTCTTCCTGTCTTTTTCAGTCTTTCTTCCTCTTCTTCCACGATTTTCCTTCCTTTTCTCTTTCTTTCAATGTTTTTCTTTCTCTCTCTCTCTGTGCAGTCGTTCTCTCGCCTTCTATTTTTTTCACTCCTCGACCGTGACAGCTCTGCTGTAAAACTCCTACATCGCGCATGTGCCACAGAAAATGGGCTATTCCCACTGCTCGCCACACTGGTGCACCAAAAACTAACAAGGGGAACACACGTGCACCAAACACCGCTCAGGGGCCGCACGTTTCAACTTCTTTACGTTTGTACTCAACTCACTGCTTCGGCGCTGATTGAACGCATGCCGGTTTATAATGATGATAATTTTCTATCTACGACACACGGGTTATTTCCACCATAACAACTGTGCTGTAAAAAAAATAAAAGAAAACTTAATTCGCAGCCTCCACTGAATTCCGGGCTCCGATCCTCTTGCGGCCTCCAACAGGATCCCCTGACGCTTGGCAAGTCGATGAGGAGACAATGGACCGATCGCGTGAGTGGTCATCGACCTTTAGGCGAAGATATATCGCAACAGCTTCCTTGAAAGAAATGCATTGAGGAATGCCATGTTTGGTGCTAAGCAAAACGAGTTTGTGCAACTTCGGTTCAATGAAGAAAGCCATTAATTCGATACAATCATTCTAGTCGTGGGATTTCATCACGCAGTCGAAATTTTCCATAGATAGATAGATAGATAGATAGATAGATAGATAGATAGATACATACATACATACATACATACATACATACATACATACATACATACATACATACAAACATACATACAGACGCACACACATAGGGGTGCGCAGGGTTCCCCCTTCAGTGGGGGCGAAGGTTCGTCGCAGCGCCCCCCTCCCTATTATGTAAATGAATGGGGCTGACATTGCGCCCCCCCCCCCCCCGAGTCGCAGCGCCCCCTCCTCCCTATTATGTCTATGTATGGGGCTGACTTTGCGCCCCTCTCTTAGGTGACTGGGGGCGGCCCCCTGCCCCCCGTGCGCACGCCTATGTACATTCATACATACATACATACATACATACATACATACATACATACATACATACATACATACATACATACATACATACATAGTTTGTAATTCGCACAGGACAGCAGCCCACATTGTCCAGGATTCACGCTTCGCTGCAGAGGGCGCCCTGCAATGACTGAGAACGGTGAACTTGCGAGCGCCGCAGCGGATGACACCGGCTTCCAAAGCGGAACGCCCAATCACACGGAACGAGAACAGGAGCACCAGGTTCGCTCGTTCTTTCGCTCTGTGCAGGGCGGTTAATCGTGCCCTCGTATTTATATACGCGGATGCTCAGCATGTTGACTGCATATACTGAGCTTTTAATTTCATAATGGTTTGCTATAGCAACAAATGAATATCACGGATGCTACGGCTTGGCTTCGGAAATGCTGGACGCTGAAGTTACGAAACACGACGAAACAAACCTTGACCGATGGGATGTGTCGTTGTCGCGTTTTTAAGGGGCTAATTTGAAGTAAAGTTGACGGGCAAATAAAAGGAGGCTAGCAATAAGAAAAGTGGTTTAAGTCGCTCATGAATGATTCTCTAAAAGGTTACACGCGTTCGCACTGCTCGTAGTTCGGTTTGTGACGGCCTTTTCATAGCCACATTTCACTGGACCCTTGTTCTTCTCCCAAACACGCCGCTGCAAGTCCCCGTCCCACGCCTCCGATCCCTGACCAGACGTCCAGTGTTTAGGGCAAGCCGTTTTCGGGGGGTCCCGGACCCTCCACCAGCGTAGACAAGGATTCTGATACCCAACTCCCTAGAACGTCGGAATTACATAAATTTCATGTGGGCCACCATTTCTTCGTTTTCCTTGTCAGTCGTGGTCGAAACATTTCTTCTCCACCGTTTCGAAAATTCCGCCATGATATTTAGCAAGAATTGTAGCCGTGTTTTGCAGAACAGGAGGCGGCGCAAAACAAAAAGTTCAGAATTATTCAAGAAGTATTCCGCCGGTTTGTATACAGCGATGCGTAAAACAATCTATCAGCCGCCCTCCCCTTCCACCTTTGCTCACTAGAGACACCTCTTCGATGGAGCCAGACATTAAGCGCCGCAGGCATCAGGTTGCTCGCAAGTCTTGTAACGCGCAGCCTAATACGACTCCAAAGGGGAGCGCAGCGTCGGGATGCGCCAGCCAAACGGCCGAATGTGGCATAGTGTGCATTTCATGACGTCATTGGGAGCTGTACGTGGCAGCCCTTCTCACGTCAAATTCATGCGACCCCTGTGTGTACCTGTGGGTCTCCTGCTCTTCCGTTGTCTCAGCTATCTGTCTGGACCGTGGGCTTTCTGCGTGAACGTCTACGGGGTCTTTCACGCTCTACTTCGAATTGAAGAGTGTCTAATGCCGGTGGCTGTCCGTAGGAGGACATAAGCCACTGAGGTCACCCTTGCCCGTGCACGGACTTTGAAAAAGAGTCATGTTTAGCACATGCTTATTGCTTCTCTGTCACCTGGCGCTGTTCGTCTCTGTTTAATGACATTGCGTAGAAACGTTCACGTGAACACGAGGGCTGGTTACCACTTGAAGTTTATCTGTCTAACCCCTAGGCTATGATAGACAGGTGCTTTCAACCTGCATCACAGAAAGGGACTTTTGAAAACTGTCTGTGCCAAATCACTAAATCCTTGATGCTTGGTGGTGCGATGGTGAAAAGAAGTTTTTTTTTCTTTCACAGTACGCGGTTCTATGCTCCCTGATGACTGTAGCATCTTTATATCTAGGTGTAGGAATCCATAGGATATAAATTCTGTGTCATTTCCGTGTGGCTGGCACATTAACGATCCATCCAGACCGATGGATGGAAAAGCTTTATTGATTGTCCGGCCGATTAACGGCCCACGACTCGGGTATCCCATGTCGAAACGTCAAGGCCTTGCCTCTCCACCACATCGCGGGCTTATTGGACTGCCCAGAGTTGGTCGACGAGCTTGGAGCTACGCAGGGCGGCTTCCCACTTCACCGAGAGAGTATCGGGAGTAATACTTTTAGCTTTAGCCTCGCACTGACAGAGCGTATGCTTAAGCGTAGCTGTGTCTGTCCGGCAGACCCTACAGATGCTGGAGTGATAGCTTTCAGGGTAGATTCGTAGGTAATGCAGTGGATTGTGATAACTGTTACTTTGCAGCTGCCGCTGCAGGTAACTGCTTCAGCGAACCGTTTTGCCTCTTAAAAAAAAAAAGAAGAATTACCTACGATAGCATGCACGCCAAACCAAACTGTTATAATACTCGCGTTTTCTTTGTTTCTTTTCTTGCCGGTAAACGTTTCTCACGCTTTCTTCAAGGCCTTGGCATGAACATCATTTCTAGACCGTGTCCGAAAGCGTCAACGTGGGCACCGCCACGTGTCGTGAACAGCCAGGATAAAAGCACAGGAGAAGGTGAAGCCTGTGCGAAGAAAGTGTTGCGAGCCCTCGAAACGGGTCGTTGAGCAGCCAGCCATCCGCGTCGCCGAAATATCTCAGGCTTTTACTTTTCAGCTCAATTATACCTCAATTACGAGTCCACTGAAGTTGAGGCCTTCATCACGCAGTGATTGCACTTGTCTATCTTTGTTTTTGTTTTCCTAGGCTTCAGCAAAAGAGTGGTGTCCCTGATATCGAGCAGTGTTGTCGCATTTGTTTCAGGGACAACGTTCCTCCATCTACGCGAGAAAGACGTAATGGCGATGCACCACAAGTAGTTTCTTATCATTTAGTTGATCGCAGTTTTGTTTCATTGAACACATAGGCTTCACAAATGGAGGCGAAATGCTACAGGCCTGTGTACAGTGCGACGTCGAAACCCAGGTAGTCGAAATTGCTCGGAGCCCTCCGCTAGGACGTGCTTCACGGTTATATCGTGGTTTTGGCACGTCAAACCCCCGAAAATATTATTATTAATATTGCATACGCTTCGTAAACTCATGCTTCACATCTTTCTTGCATTAAGGAATGTGGGTGGAAGTTACATATACAAATAGATGTAGATGAAAAAAAGTCTTTGAAGGAGCCCACTGGCAACTCTTACCTGACGGCCCACAACACCTGGCGTGATAGAGCTGTGAGGAGAGTTAAGTAGAATGGAAGAAAACAGTATCGAAAGAATGCGTTAAGAGATCAGAAAGGCAGATAGCGACTAAACAATCTTCTCACATCGAATTAATAAAGATCAGTGCTCTAAAATTGAAAAAAGGAGAAGAAGAAAGTCAGAGGTCAACTACGGATGGAATAGGCTAAAAATAAGAAAACGGGATTTTTGAAGAATTAGGTGGGCGCGGTGTGTGAGTCGCCCCGGTATTGTGGAATGGTAGGAATGAAAGCATTTGTCGCATACCTACAATGTGATTGCCTGTAGGTATCGATTTGTGTTAAGCACGGAAAGTAGGACATGTCTGTATCGAATGTTCATGCGCCTCCTAAGAATGATAAGAAGCGCACACGATGTACTTACTGTCCATGCGTCTAAAACGAGCGCTTACAGATTACTCAACAACGAAGCGCTGTTCTTCCAAGCATGTAAATGATTCAGAAGTTTAAAGAGAGCGCGTGATGTTCGACAACTTCGTTGTAGCGACGGCGCTGCTTCGCTCAGCGCAGCAGCAGCTCAAACACCTCTTCACGCGCTGTCTGTTTTCTGGCCCCACTGCACCGAATACCTGACACAGCGTACACGTTCCACCTCAGCGCCCTTCTCTCTATTTTACCCCTCATCCTTGAGCCGTTCCGACTATCCCAACCGTGCATACAGCTGAGCGAAGATCCACGTCCCGCTGGCCACTCACGAGCAAAGAGGGGGGCGGGGTTGCATCGGTCAGCGTTGATTAATGGTAGTCCACTGCAAGTGGGGCTGAGCCGGCTCCTAAAGGGGTCCGCTGCGCTCACGGTTCTCTTTGCTCGGCGGTGAACGATCTCAGGTGGCGGCGGGGCTCGATTAACTCGCGCGCCATTCCGCGAAGGCACGGGCTCTGGGCAGCGCAACTGGCGTACGCCCCTCTAGAAGCAATTGCGTGCAGCACGACGAACCCTCCACAGAACTGCTCCGTTCCTAATCACCTGCCTCTGGTCCTATCGATTCCTTTCTCTTGTCTCACAAAGCCGTAAACCCTGGTGCTCTCAAATCCTGCTAATTTGGACAAACACGGAGCCGAAAAGAAGCACCATTTGTACGCTTGCAGTGGCTGGGACTATGTTACTCTGCGCAAGACTACTAAGAGGCCGTTGGCACAGGCTTCGTCTATACACTGCAGGCAGGGGTAAGGAGGCAGTCACTGCTCCAGCGGGTGTCCTGCTCCGAAGCAGTAAACGACGTGGTCTGTCTAATAGCGCGCGCCGTTTCGAGGTCACGGCGTGCTCGTAATTATGATTTACTGCTAAACTTTAATGATCTTCGCGGCATTAAGGAGGAGCCACCCGGTTGAGGACAGCACTTGCCGGGTCTGTCGCGGACGCACGGCCGAAAGGTTGTCGACACAGAGAGCCCAGCGTGGTCCACCTCGAAATGTGTTCAAGGCGAACTGCTTTTACCAGTTCTTACCACATCGAATAGAAGACAGAAAAAGAAAAGATTAAAAAAGAAAACTCGCATTGATATCTTGTTCATTAATGGTAGCGTTACGACACCGAAGCTCAGTGGCCTGCTGAGATACTCAAAATTTTGTCAACGTCGTCTTGCTGAACTGCAGCTACTCATCACCCAGAAAAAAGAAAAAAAATGTTAACGCTGGTGTTCGTCGTCAGAACACAAGCTTCAACGGACTTGTGTTGCGCATCTAGGGGAGATAGTACTAGCGATTTGTACAGCAACAGCAGTTACACTAGCAACAAAGCATATCGCGCCTTCAGGTGCTGCACGCAGCCCACGATGCGCCCAATCCACTCTTTTCAATCCACCAACGAATCAGTCAGCCAGCCAACCATGCAAGCCAAGCCAAGCAAGGTCAGATCAGTCCTATCCATGCATAGCCGGGTCAAGCCAACCCGAGCGAAGACAGCCGCCATGCTAATCAAGCCAGCAAAACCAGTCATTCAGCTCAGATAGTTTAACTTCCGGAAATTTCTGGGATGAAGACCACAAGAGAAAACAGCGAGGCGTCTTCGCAACATAAAAACGCTAGAAACACGTGCAGAAACGAACAACACGACACAATAAGTGTTGCACGGTTGGCTGGTGAGCGGTGCTCTGCGCGGCGCCTTCCGTCTTTGCTGTGAGCCTGCCGCGCCACCTGCTTAACCATCAGAGCTCTAGCGCCTCCGGAGGTTTCGCGGCGGCTGAAGAGCGCTCATGTTCCCAAAGCCCTGCAATTAGAGTGAGCGAGCGAATGGGAACCCCGGAGAAACCATTTATATAACACGCGCGTATCGCCGTAGCACCTGTTTGACAAGGTCCCGCCCGGTAATCGAAGCAACGATCGACGTAGACGGAGGCTGCCCGAGGCGTACTGATAGGGTGCAGCGTCGCTCGTGCACTTCCACGCAGTGCACTAACGGTCCACAACGCGCGTCGCTGGTCGAATGCAGCATTGCAAAAGTGGGCTTACCCAGCGAGCACCGGGCGTGCGCAGAAGCCATCTTCCGGGTGGCAATGTAGGAACCCGTTCCTCCCCCCGCGACCACGTCCTGATATGCTGTAGCCCAATTGCGAGCGAGGCCTACCTTGTTGATTTCTTTAAATTGAAAAACACATGTCTTCATTTCGTTTCAACTGTTCATTTCAGACGCCAAAGTCCAAAAAGCAAAAGGCAAATGTGCTCTGCCTGGCGGGACCCCAGCACAAGAGTTGACTCTACATCTTTGCCCTGTGTGTATGCTCAACCATTGTTCCGCATGACCGGAGCTTACATATGTAAGCTCGGTCATGCGGATCCACTTCTCGGCAGCTTCTCTTCATAACTTAGAACTGCGATCCCTTACAAAAAATTCTTATTGAAAAAACATAGAGAAGTTATTGAGCAATGTCAACAGATGACATTGAAAAAACATAACGGATCAATAGAAAAACCGTTGAGGAAGTTGTTGACGACCGTTGAAAATTGGCCCGCGACTTTCAATTGAAAGACCATAAAGCAAATCAATATAATCAATATTGATTTATCATTGAGAGGAAATGAACTGACAATTGCGAATACATTGCGAATCAATGAAAATACCGGTGAGGAGGCAGTTGTTGACCAGTATTGAAAATTGGCCCGCGACTTTCAATTGAAAGACCATAAAGCAAATCAATATAATCAATATTGATTTATCGCTTGAGAGGACATGAACTGACAATTGCGAATACATTGCGGATAAATGAAAATACCGTTGAGGCAGTTGTTGACCAGTATTGAAAATTGGCCCGCGACTTTCAATTGAAAAGCCATCAAGCAAATCAATATTGAGTTTTCGTTTAAAAAAATGGTGAATGCCAAATTGACGTATTGTTGAGAGTGTTTTCACTTTCAACAGTGAAGGGTCATTGAAACATGGCTAAAACTACGAGCCTAACTGATATTATTCTTGCTTGGGAGAATGGCCAAACATAAATGCAAGCACATGTGTACAGCAAGCCTAACTCAATAACCTTGGGCCTGCAGTACAGAAGTGCCCACATTTACATTTGCCCATTCTTTCAAAGCAACAATAATCTCAATTAGGCAACATAGCTTCAGATCCGTGCCAGTGGGAATAAAACCTTTCAACATAATTAATGGTTACACTGCTTGTTTTCACACAGCGTAAGGTGCAGAAAAAGATTACGTTAAAAGATTACTGAAATCTTCGTATTATATCTTCAAAGTCCATCGACGCCAATACTATACACCAGTCTCCTCTACAAACAGATATTCATACAGATCATAATTAGCACTGCACATGCCTCCCCTCTACCCATTGAGGTAGTGTATGGAAGGTGCAAGCACCTGTGAGTTAACGACACCTTTCTTTACACTCGAGGTTACAACACCAATGCACAGGCAAAGCACAGCAACACATGAACATCGCCATGAATTTGTATTCTACTCAACTAGCATGTTTTAATGTATACTAGCCGAGTTTCGGTGAAACTTGGCAAAAAATACAAGAAAACACAATTTTCTAAGTAAAATATTTATTTTTTAGCAAGCAATTTTTTTTGTTCAAATTTTTTAAATATTTGCAGTTTGACACCATTTGAATAAATAAAAATAAAATCTTAGATGACGAGACATACCAGAAACTAAAAATAGCATAACGCTGCAGGCGGGGGCACGCCACTATGGGATGAAATGTACAGGAGTGAACAGGATTCATACTGGTTTTGAAGTCCAAATTGAAGAATTTTTAAGGATTCCTATTGAAGATTTCTGGAGGACACAAAGAAGCATCCCAAATACCAATTTTCTGCTCTAACAAAGTTTCCAAAACAATATTGGCAGCTTTATGCATTCAAAGTACGAAACTTCGATTCAACCAATAAAAACCTAGAGGCAGTGAAGCCAAGGAAGGTACAGTGGACATTATTTGTAGGTTTCCCCTGTAGAGCAGTAAGTATGACACGAATGGAAAGGAATTAAAGTGGATGAAAAACCAACTTGCCGCTGGTAGGTACTAAATCTACAACCTTGGGAAATGCTTCCGATGCTCTACCTGTTCACATCAGTTCCTAACGTGCACAAAACTTCACGGCATTACGCAGCTACTAGGACATCTTTCATATTAGATAAGTCATTTTGTTCAGTTCCCATATTTCACTTTTTCAGTATTTAGGAAACTGTTGTTCTATGAAAGTGACGTACATACGACGCTTCTACTTTTCCGGATTACTGAACGGCTAAACAATGAAATGGCAATGACCGCTTCAAAATTTTTTTCCCCATTTTCACAATTTCGTTGAATACATGTTTACAGTCATCACGCTTCTCCTGTTTTTGAAGTTTGATAGGGATTCAGTCAAATGTGAATTGGACTTCTGTCAGTAGAGCAAGCAACTTAGCAAATACCCTCTAGGTATAAAGTCAAGGTCTTCATATACACAAAAGAGGAATAGAAAGCATTACATGGTAGCCAATCACTAAGCCTGTGCAGCAATGCCTGCAGCTTTAGTCTGAAGTACTTGCTTTCTAGCACAGAGCATAAGCTCTTTTTTTTTTTCAAGTTTGCCTGCATAGGACAGTGGATGTTTGTTGAGCTAGGAGATCTATCACCCGACCGAGACCTAGCCATAGAATGGGAGAAATCAGCACAAGCGCTGGAAGTGAAGTCGATTCCTAAGAAGCCAAGTAGAGAGAAAGGGGGGAGAAGGCGGACCAGCAGGTGCGGAATTGAAATGAACGATAGGTCAACCGATGATGCAAGCAGGGGAAACACAGTAGCAAAGACATCACTGAGCACGACATGTTTCCTCAGTTTGCTGGACGAATGTTTACCGACCATAGAAAGCAAGTAGTATAGTCAATATTAAATACCACATGCCAAGAAATTCCAAAGGTTTTCAAGGAAAGAAACCAATTCCAGGTTTCTCAAGGGCCCTGAAAATGTACTCTCCAATTTCAAGGGTTTTCAATCGTTTAGAGGACCTGCATGCACACTCAGTAAGGAGCAGATCACAATTTAATGTGGAATGTGTGCGCTATGAATACCACCAAAATACATGATTGCCTAAGCTTTATCAGGAGCTCACTTAATGTAACTGTGCATAAACATAAACATTACAATATTGCAACCCTTGACTAGTGAATGCAATTGGTGTTAAATTAGCATAATGTGATCCTTCATTTACTTGCACATTATAAAAACACAGTCATTCACTGTTAGTTGCACCATCCATCTTCGGCTGTTCGGGTGACTTCGGTTCCCTCGACAGAAGAGGTGCCAGGGTGTTCTTTACATTCGTCCCGGGCGATTTGCGACAGATGAAGCCTGCGAAAGAAGGACAGGGCACTTATAACTAAAACTTCAGAAGAAAAATATAATATAATATGCACAGGTCATAATGAAATTCTTTCATTAGTTCTGTGTGGGTGTAGCTGCAGTAAAGGCTGGGAACGAGCTAGTTGGTATCGTGATATTTTGAAAGCAGTGAGCACACGAAGACAAGGACAGATAAAAAAATGACGCACAGAGCACTACTTCCAACTAATATTGATTGCAACAAAGAAATATATCCAGCCAAAAAATGAACAAACACAGGAAACGGTGAAGGAGACAGGAAAGCAGCTAGACAACCAAACGTAGTCAAGCCGTTTTCCTGTCTTCTTCGCCGTTTCCTATGTTCGTTAATTTTTTGGCGAATTATATTTCCTTCATGCAATGCACCAACTAGCCCAATGACGAGTGTTATTAGAACATTTATTGCAACACAAGCATGCCATATATATGCAGTTTCTTTGCTCATTTCGTGGTACCACGCATGCTCAAGAACAAGACTCGCATTGTTTCTTCGCTAAAGATTCGTTGCCGTTTCTGTGCGCAGATGATGCCTTTAATCTTTAGCGACAGCTGTGTTCTTGAGCACGCACGTTACCACGACATGAGCGAAGAAACTGCACATATGTATTGTCATAAATATTAGATGGAAGTAGTGCTCTGTGCGTCATTTTTTCACTCTCCTTGTCTTCACGCACTCACTGCTTTCAAAATAACTGCAGTGCATCACCAGCATTGTGCATTCCTCAGTAAAGAATGCAAAAGACGGCAAGAACAAAAGTACGCTGTGCAAGAACTTTATGAACACCTTCAAAGCCAAAGGTGTGAATCATACTTTGCCATTTTAGCTGCAACATATTTTCCAGCTATACATATAACAGAAATCAAAAGAGACAGGGCAGAGCTCTTGCCTTCAACTGGTCAAATTCATTCACAAATGCAAGTTATCCCCTATGGGCTAACAAATGCTCCAACAAGTGTGCTAGAAATGAACATGCAAGCAGGTCAGCAAAAACTTTCACTGACGACAAGTCAGTCGGTAAGGTTCTTAGTAAAATATGCTACTTCTCGCCCTGCGGGTTCACAAATGATACAATTACATTTTTCAACCAGCCATGAAACTGCAGCAATCTTCTTGCCAATCTGTCAAGTGAGCAGTCAGAGCCCACATGTCCAGTTAAAAACATGGGTTACATTTTTAATTTTAACAGTCCACCAATAGGATGCATTGCTCGGTGCTTTTACTTGCACATACAGTGGCTTCCTTGCACGGGTCATTGTTTAAATTTCGTCAGCTGAATCCTAGTGCTCTCTGGCAGTTGAGCTACCAAAAAGACTGAGCTGCCTCTGCCCTTCACTCTTCCCTTTTCTGTTCAGCAAACTAGCCCAACTATTATTTAACTTTGCCTACTGAGTAACAATATGTTTAGTAAGAAAAGTTACAAAAACTACACGGCATTTTGTTGGAGTCACGTGCTATGTGACGTCAACAGGCAGAAAAAGAGTGTTCCACACTTGCCGTCATGGCTACTAGCGTCACTGACTGACGCTCCCATGTTTAATGCACATATATAGCCCATAAAGTGGACGGGGGATGGCCGCCACAGTAGCTCAGTTGGCAGAGCATCAGACGCATTATTCAAAGGTTGCAGGTTCAGTCCCTGCCCGCGGCAAGTTATCCTTTCGTCTACTTTTCTTTCTTCACATCATTAACATTACATTTACTACTAATAACATCCCCTATACTTTCCTTGGCATTATTGTCTGTTAGTTCTCATTAATGTTGTGTCTAACAAACAAAAACAAACCCTTATAATTTCCACTTCTTAAAGACTTCAAGGCATTTTAAATAATTTTGTCACTTTACCCAAGTGAGATGCGAATAGCAGTAGAAAATTCGTATTATGCAGCATATTTTTATTGCTCCTAAATGAAACTCTACCACATCACAAGAATTAAGGGTAGCTTCATTTGGTAAGCTGGGTAGCTTCATGCTGGTAAGTGCATTTTGCATGTCATAATAACTGTTTATAAGCTTCTCTACAAAAAAAAAAATGTAATACCACTGCTGACAGTAAAGTGTGTTTTCAAGCTTAGGACATCATTTTACTTTGGTTTTAGTACAGTTGTGCAAGCTGGTTACAATAAAGCCTGCACAATAAACACAACAGCTATAAGGAATGTTATGTCTTAAAAATGGCATATCCACTGTGGGATATATTTGCGAGAATATTAATCTTTTTTTTATAACTATAAACCCACACTTACTAACAAGCAGTCTACAACAGCCAAATGCTCCTTTAAAGTAAGAAATCACAAAAGAGTTGAACAGCTTCACAGTGAGATTCTAAGATACATGTCACGGTTTGTAAGAAGCAAAAGATAGAAGGCACCAAACGCCACAACTCAGAGCTGTTTGATTTAGTCAGCATGTTGAAAAATGTTATACATGTTTTCATTAACTAAGCAGCGAAGGTGATTGATGGTGTTTTATAAATGGCCAAGGTGCTTAGCGGCAAACAAGCACCAAACATCAAATGTAAATATAAGGGCACCACCAATCACACAAGTGGATACTGAATAACTCATCTAGCATACAATATAGTATTATCACAGTGAAGGTTTTAATGGCAGACAGGACAATGTTAACCACCAAACTAAACATTAGCAGAACAATGTAAAAATGAATATGGAAGTTACTGGGCACTACAGTGCAAGGAGCGTGCATGCGAAGATTTGCTTCATAAAGACAGATTCACAATAAATGCAGAAATGAAGTATGGTGAAGATCTAGAGGCACACTGTACGCAAGTCTGGCGAGAAGATAGTCAGCATGTCATCAACAGACATGGCAGCAAGAGTATCATTACTCAACGATAAGACACTTGATGTGTCCCTTGTTTCCCTTTCCTCTGTGAAAATTACTTTTTGAAACTGGAATATGTGGCAGGGTTTTACTAATAACCTCCAATCGGTAGTCAACACTCTGTCCGTGCTCCACCAGTCTTGCTCTTCATTAATTTTTTGTGCTGTTTCACACATAAAGGTAAAGAATAATAATTGGATGCCATAGTCCGCTGCCAGTTCATTTGTGCAACTTGGTTAGGGCAAATACAATGCCCAAGACGGCACCACTCCACTGCACAAGCATGCATACCTTACAACTTTTACCAAGGCTTTACTTCATCATGAAACTCTGAAAATCACTTTAATTCTGCCGTGCATAGACGTTTGCTCAGTCAGACATCTTGCTATGGCGCAGTGCAGGTAGTTGACACTTCATTTCTGAATATTAGTCTTGATCCAAGGTGTCTCTTCTATAATCTTTTCAACTCAAAGCATCCAGTACATTGTACCACAAACATGTACTACACGGCCAAGTGGAACATGTATATGACGTGCACTTGCTATTACGTGTTTCCTGTCTTGGCGTTGCTCACAATATGGGTGGAATAAGTTTATCATTTGAAAAAATCTTATCTGCCTATTTGCAGTGATGGAAACAAATGCGTACCATTTAATATGGCCTTGTCCAGACTTGCAGGAAGAATGCTCCCCTCTTTTACATCAAGTTGTCCATCACTTCAGTCCCTTGAACAGCCGTCTGTGCTGGGAACATGCATAACAGATACCACAAAAAGTTCCATAAATTTGCGCACAAAAGAGGCCTTACAGTACACAAGTAGTAAATATTAAACACGATGGCTTGACATAAGCATATGTTTATATACCAATATTGTCCTCGAAAATGGGCCCAGGATGCATTAAGAACAAGTATTAGAGGAGTAATGGCTCACTGCAAACAATTGTAATAATGCATTAGGTGTTGAACTTTCCTGCCCTTGTGTAACAAAAAAGGATGAAATATACAGCTTGCCATATAGGTCAATTGAACACAAGAAAACTTCAGCAGCACCCCCTAATAAATGAATACATCTATGATAAATGTGCAATTTCTGTTCAATTTAATGAGCCCTTGATTCAACCCCCCTTTTGTTCTTTCATAGCGAGGGCCTCGTGCCAGCAAGCTTGATGCCCTCAGGTAGCATTTGAGCATGTATTGGTCAACTACCAGTTCGCAAGGAGATCCCAGCGCTACGCGATACCAGCATGGCTGTGAATGCTGGTGTGGCACTGCCGGGATTACACACACAGAGGTGCCCACTGGGTGGATGAGAGAGCGACTTTGTGGTAGCTAAAGCGATGGAGTATCAGATGCAATACTTTGTTGTAGGTTCAGGCCCTGGCAGCAGTATGTTGTGTTTTTGTCCACATTAATTCCTCTTAATTTATGTCATAATTACAACACTACATTTAAAAACTACGAATGATCTCCCCTATGCCTCCCTTGGCTTCATCAGGTTGTGTCTAACAAAAGAAAATAAGCCCTTGATTTATTCCCTTTCTTTTGTTTGTTCAATTCCTCAGTGCTTTAAGCACGCCAGAGCACAAATCGCATACCGCGTTCTCTGATAACTAGATAAACAAAGCAGCATTGTTGCCAGTTTCACGGAATCCTACACCTTAGTACTGAATTGTGCAAATAACAGCCCCATTTAAATTCATCCTTCTTTATCAAAGCACCAAGGAAAACAAAAACTGTACAGTACAACACAATCAAGTAGTGTTTCAATGCACCAGCACAGCCTAAAGCATTTGGGATAAGAAGCTGTTGCAACAGTGCTACTTCACTGTTACAAGAATTTGTGTTTGAACAGAAAGAAAATATGAAAAGACAAGATAAATGTCTGGCCCAATTTTTTTTTCAAATACAGCAACAAGCAGAGCATGCACTTGCTTAATAAGCGTAACTTGAACTGACACTAACCATCAATAACTTAACTACTTTTAATTACTGACTTGAGTGCAACTATACGAAGTTTTTTTTTCAAATGTCGTCACGTCCTCGTCATGTGTAGTTCAGAGGCGCCACGTTGCCGGCACGCCGGGCGCTCCTAGCTCCGACATCACCCATAAAATTCGAAGTTGAACATCTCTGATTACATGCAACGTTCGTGATTTCAAAGAAAAAAAAAAAGGTTGGCATGCCATAACCTGGCACGCACTATATCGGTCTAACATCAACCACTTCCCTCATGTCATTAATTAAAAAGTGGAGAAACGATTAGCTGCGTCAATGCAACTTTGCTTGCGGCAAAGAATTTACACCTCGACTTAAGAGAGAGAGAGATGGGATGCGGAAAGACAGGGAGGTTAACCGGAAATCAAGTATCTGGTTGGCTACCCTGCACTGGGGAAGGGGTAAGGGGAGACAGAAAAGTAAGGAAGAGAGGAATGAGAGAGGGAGGGAAGCAGAAACACAGACACACAAACACAGGAGTGTCACAAGCGTTCAACGAGGCGGGTAGCTCGCAGGAACTTCAACAGCGCCTTCGTCGCTTTCAGGCGTGAAGCTCGATCTCCCCGGCATTTCAATATCGACTTCTCAGAAAGAGGTTCGTCGTCGAGTCGCGCAAACACTGCTGCGAGGGACTGTCTCTGAGAGCTGTACTGAGGGCACTGACATAAAACGTGTGCAATGGTTTCATCAGTGCCGCAATGTTCACATGCAGCACTGTCTGCCCATCCGATGCGGCAAGCAAAGGCGTTCGTAAACGACACCCCAAGCCACATGCGGCAGAGAACGGTCGTCTCAGATCGGGGTAGGCCAAATGGAATTTCAAGTCGTAGACATGGATCCAGGCTGTGAAGACGGGTGTGGAGAAAACCGGGCGTGTTCCACATAGACCTTGCGACATCATGCGCGAGCATATTAATCTTTGCTGCTGCGTCGCTTCTTGATAGTGGAATAGGTTCCATCTCGCCGTTTTCATGAGCATTCTTAGCTGCGTCGTCGGCATGCTCATTACTGCGGCATCGACTTAAGAGTTCCTGTGCGAAAATTACAGCAGCCCGACTGTCATACAACGTTTATAAAAAATCTGTCATGTCCAAAAAGAAAACACGCTACATGCACGCTGTGCGACTTCCCATTAAATCAGTTTACAGTTGTCTGTGTGCAGGGGCGTAGCCAGAAATTTTTTTTTCAGGGGGAGGGGGGGCTCCTTGAAATGGTAAGTTTTCGCTCTGTAAGTCATGGCGAAAAAAAAATTTCGATGGGGGGCACGGGCCCGGTGTGCCACCTCCTGGCTACGCCACTGTATGTGTGGTACTTCCTGTTACTACTTGTATCTACAGTGCGATTCGCACAAATGCACGGCTTCCAGTGGACTTCTTGTACACATCCAAGTGCTACGAGCAGCGACCTTGCGCAGCCAGATTATTATATTATCCAATGCACAATCGTGCTAATTATTTGCAAAAGCGACGCAGCACGGAAGACGGCAATGCAACCTGAGGCATGCTCTGAGCAGCGTAGCGTATGCATGACAGCATTGTGTCATTCTATCTGCGTCCCCGTCTACCTTTGCACGTTAGTTCATTATACCCATGCTTATTGAACTATAAAGTCAAGTGCATGTGGAACTAGTACGTTTAGAAGCAGACCCACTTTTACGGCGACAAGGCATTGTACAAGCCGCTTCAGGCGACGATCTCGCACTGTACACAACCAAGGAATAACGGCTCAGCAACACAAGGCTTGCATGACAAGAGCACAGAATCGCTAATGGAAAGTGCATTCGTCGGCTTGTTTACAGCTGCAATCAACGCATACGGCAACACACACGGCCAAGCACAGAAAGCAAAGATGTTAGCGCAATGCATACTTCCGTATCAGGCCCTTTATCTTGCACAGCGGGGTAACTCGCCGCCCGAGCACTCTTCCCTGCATAAAAGTCGTCACGCACTAATGTAACTCAGTTACCCGATTTGACAACATTCTTGAACTCACCGAAGTGTGGTATCCGCTGGTGTGAGTCCTGTGAGTCTCGTCAAAAGGCGCGCTTGTGATCCCGTTCTGACAAAGCTGCGCCGGCTGCACGTCCGTTGTTTGGGCCCACGACGACGCATCGCCGCCGTAGATTCCGTGTCAAATAACAACCCGAACCACCCGTACGCACCGACACGCAATGTAAGCAGTACTACGTGTCCATTCAACGACGATAACCACGCGTAATGTTGATAAACACGGTAAAAGTACGTACGCGAAGCAAACTTTGTTCGCAGCGAGAGCGTTCGAGTCCGGGCAAGTTTTAAACGTCATCGCGCCGACTGCGCTTGCGCGCTCTCCGGTTTGAACTGATTGGCTCTCGCTCAGCGGGCGCGCGATTTGAACTGCGTTGGCCTGGCTTAGCCTGGCAGCGCTCTCCTCCGTCCTTCGGCTACACCTTTCTGTTATGGCTAGAGTACAGCTCTCCTACAGTGGCGTTATCGCAAACCGAAATGAGTTTTTTGGAGGCGGGGTAGACAGATGCCATGACAGATGCTCTTTGGCTTTTGTGTTTTGTTTTTTTGTTATACCTTGTTGCTGCCTATCTAGTGTTAAGACGTTAAAACTGTTTACCGATCACTGTTTTTTTTTTTTATCGTTTCTTCTTGCCTTCGCGCATGTTGGCAAGATTCGCACGTGGCGGTGATGGCGCAGTTCGTTTGGGTCACTTCATTTTGTTTTCTTTTTATGCTTCTTCTAATAAACCTTCTAGTTGCGAGTAAGCGTTGTGTCCACTTCATTCTGTCCTTTGGGCTGCTTTAAATAATATGGAACCATACCAACGACCCAGCTGTCGACCATGCTAGAGTCTATTCACGGCCTCTTAGATCGCGCCGACGTGCAGTCTCGGAGGCCATGCCTTGTTCCCCACTTCTTTCTCGCACGCGCGCCTTTTGTACGATCGGGCGTCAGCAACCGCGTCAGCTCGGTTCTTAATACTACTACTGCGCTTTTGTTGTTTAAACATATGCAGCATCTGTACACGAGGGGTGCGTTTTAATTACTGCTAGCAGTAACAACTGTTGTCCTTACGGCTGGCTAAAAGTGTGCGTCCATGCGTGTTTACAACAAAGGCACGTAGAAAACCCGCACCTTTTGACAAGTGTTTGCAGTACCAGTTAATACCTCTTCGTATTGAGCAACGAATCAATTTCACCATCAATTCCTCGCCCTTAGTCGCCCTAAGTGTGACGCATTGATGATGATTCAGCTGCAACTTCTTTCGTATTGATGTACTTTGTTAGCCTTAATTGATATATTTCAAGTGGCACACGTAAGGAAGTTCGTATACATACTATGAATTTCAAATCTCCCGCTGAAACATTATTTAAAAGTACATTGCATGTCGTCGTAATAAAAGCAGAAAACTTTTATAGAAGGGCAACAGCTAATCGAAAAAATATGGTTTAACAAACTTCGTTTCTGGGCATGGGCGTCGGCAGGGGGGGGGGTGCAAAAGGGGCACTTGCCCCCCTCAAGCCTCACCAGCACTTGCCCTCACCCAAGGTACACCAATGCTGTCCCCCCTCCCCCCAGGCGGGATGCAACCAAGGAGGTTGGATGCAACACTGGTTTGCACCCCCCAAGAGAAAATCCTGCAGATGACTATGTTTCTGGGCAAGTTCGTTTACATTTGAATAGAAAGCCAATATGCTCAATAGTAACCGCAATAAAAATACTGAATTCTTTTACTTATGTCTTGAAAAAAAAAAAAAACAAAGCTGTTGTCCTGTGTTCAATGTGATTGTTGTTCCGCTTCGAAGTTGCGCTTTGCAGTTTTCCACGAAATACGTTGCCCTTGGCATCAGGGGCGTAGCCAGAAATTTTTTTCGGGGGGAGGGGGGGGGGGGGGGCACCTCCTTGATTTCGGAGGGGGCACCTGCCTGCAATGGTCATTTTTCGCTCTGCATGCCATGGCGAAAAAAAAATTTCGGGGGGGGGCACATGCCCGGTGTGCCACGCCCCTGGCTACGCCACTGCTTGGCATTGAAGAAACAAAGGCGGAACGGGCACACAGTGCTTGCAAGGATTTTATTCTCTTTTGCGAGTTACTGTGTTCGTTAAGTATCCGATCTATAAATACAAGACAATATTTACAAGTTTCCGATGGGTTTTTGTAGCATCTTTGCTCCCAGAGAAGTCAGAGTCAAAGAACCCGCGCATACACAAAAACTGTTCTCGGAGTGGTAAATAACGATGAAAGAGAACGACACGCACACCATCGGCGTACGTGACCAAAGGGGGAGGGAGGGGGGGGGGGGCTGTTCAACACCCCCCCAGAATTATTTACCGTTGCATCCGTAAATAAACACACGCATGACAAGGGCAGTTGCACCCATCCCCAATGCCCCCCTCCCCCCCCCGCCTCACCCCCCCCCCCAAAAAAAAAAAAAACTTACGCCCCTGACGCACGCCATATACAATTTGAGAATGTGCAAACCACGCCTGCACGCCCAACCTATCTTCATTTATCAGTCGTAGCGCGAGGTACAGGTTTCACAAGAAAGGGTCGGTCGAGAAGAGAGAACCACGAAGAATGTTTGTGAAAGAAACGTGGAGTTTCAAAGGTAATTGTGGGAGGAAGTTCTGCAGGTCCGGTGCACATATAGTTGGAGGAATGAAAGGGCGCCCTTACGAAAATTGCCTGTATTATACTAGTTTGTGACCATTTTGGCCGCGGCACGGCCTTCGTCAGTACCAGAACTTTCACGAACGCTGGACCACCGCCGAATTGTTCAACCAATGCGCGAGTGCATGCCTGCGTGCGTGCGTGCGTGCCTGTGTGTGCATGTGTGCGTGTGTTTGTTCGTGCGTGCGTGTGCGTGTGTGTATCCTGGACGGACCTACAGTATCGAAATTTGTGAGATGGCACTGAGTGAAATAAATGGGGCTTACCAGAGGTTAATGGCGCGGGAACTACATTAAGTCGCACGACAGTTGCATCGGCAGTCAATAATTCCTGGATGGTATTTCGATATAACTGCGTCAATGGCATTTTTATTGCAAACTACTCAACAGAAATATTGCTGACGAAATAGTTCCTCAATGGCATTTCGATAGAAATGAGTCAATGAAATTTTTATTGCAAAATGGTCAACAGAAATATTGTTGGCGAAATATTTCCTCAATGGTATTTCCATAGAAATGAGTCAATGAAATTTTTATTGCAAAGTGCTCAACAGAAATGTTGTTGACGAAGTATTTCCTCAATGGTATTTTGATAGAAATGAGTCAATGAAATTTTTATTGCAAAGTGCTCAACAGAAATATTGTTGAGGAAATATTCCCTCAATGGTATTTCTATTGAAATGAGTCAATGAAACTTTTATTGCGAACTGCTCAACAGAAATTTTGTGGACGAAGTATTGAAGCAAGTCAATGAGTATTGCGGAACCATGGATAATCAATGAAGTCAATAACTCGATCACAATCCGGCAATGGAAAATCAAGAGTCATTTTCATAAGGGGAACAAGTTCGCTTGGCTGAACACTCACAACAAGCGCATAAAAAGCATCTTATTTGACAAGAGACGGCGCGTAACCGCGCTAAGTAGCGCCGACTGAGCGAAGTCCGCGACTAGCCATAAGGCTTTTTGCGCGTGCATATATGTACGCTTAATTGAATTGGAATTATTTGGAACGTTTGATTTCTTTTATTCGTGCGATTCTCTTTAAAAGCGGCTCTATTCGCAAGACAGGAAACAGAGCCACGTTGAACAGAGTTCGTCAGTTGATTTGGTCTGAAATATCACCGAAGCCTGGTACTCATGTTTTATCTGAATGAAAGGGTCGGAATAGAGTAATATAGATTTTTTCTGTAATCATTCCCAACGCACTGAGTCGAGTTGTGCTTATCGAAACTATGAAAACTTTCATGTTCTAGAAAATGCAGTATGTGGTAAACACAGCGCAAGTATACTTTTCTCGTAATATTTATTGAGTGCACGTTCGATTGGTCACGCAGCAAGACCTCTTGCTTAGAAAGGACTAGATGGTGTGAATACGCACATTTTCATCGCACAATAGTACTGCCGTGATGATGAGATAGCCGGCTCTAACGTAGCCTACTTTCCCATATTTTTTTCATATTTAAATAAAAAATATATAAAGCGTGATTGATGACTAAAGTAAAGACACGCTTAAGGAAGTATCGACATGTCCTGACAGGCACAATGATGTTATAGTCATATTAGAAGGTTCCAGGAGGTATACAGGTGCGAGACACGTGGTGCAAAATCAATTCTTCTTTGTTTCAAGCTGCCTATCGAAAAGAAAAACTGCTTTACTGTTTTAGTTTTAGCGTGTCTATATAGATTGATCCCACACACTAATTATCATAATGTTAGTGTGGCAGAAAGTTAAGGATATACGATTGCACCAGCCAATTCTGTGTTCTATAGTAACCGAAATACACTTGCTCCGGGTGGAACAAAAGATTACGCTTCGAGATAAACAAAACAGAACCATGCAAGGGTAAGTTTTGGACTAACAATGTTACTGCAAAGGTCATTTCATTTCTAGTCGGTAACAACTAAAGTCTATCAATATTTTTTTCACAGGGCAGGGGCCTTGATTTCGGTAGGCCACATGTCCTGCTGTTACTGACGTGGTCTCACTAGTGCTTCCTGTCTCTTGTTTCCGTGGCCCACGGTATTCGTCCGAACTGACCTGCAGCTGCAGTTGCTTGGTCAGGCGGACAGCGAGAAGGAATGACGCAAGAAGGAAAGTAATCACAATAAATGTAAAACAAAATAGATCATATACGTCATGTTTCCGACAGAAAACAGTCAAAGAGATCGCATTGTCTTCAGGAATGTGTGCGCGGCCACGAGAAGTGACAGAGTAGAAAGTTCAAGGTTATATTAAGAAATGAGGCATAATGCGCAGAAGAAGAGCGGGTCATGCGTGACTCGACAACCGAGGCCATCTGAACAACAACAACAACAACAACAACAATGACGACGACGACGACAGCGACAGCGACAACAACGACAACAGCAACGACGTATGCGACGGGATTGTCACATTGTTCATGTCATGACCAGCGAGTCATATTCGTCAAAACATCTCACTCTCCCATACTAAGGAAGGGAATATAGCCCCTTCAGGCGCAGCGTCCACATATGTGGACGCGACTTGTTTTTGCCTGTTCCTCGGACTAGTGGGAAAGAAAGGGCAAGATGCATGGCGCATAGGAATAATTGAACCTTCTGCAGAGTAAACGCGTCTTGACATGACCCCAATGTGCTGCATACGACTGCAGCCGATCACTTTGTGAAGGTACTACGATGTTTGACGGGTCACTGGACGTGCCGCGTTCCAGAACCAACTTTTTAAGTATTATTTTTCTGCGCTCAAAATGAACAGAGCCAAAAACGAACTGCGTGTGCATTTCGAGCCTAAGATTACCTTCTTTTCCTGTAAAAAATCGTACATGAGTGGTAGCAGGATAATTAAATATTTAATTATACGCTAATTAAGATTAATTAGCACAGCTCGCAAAAAACAACATATTTCTTAATTTTCTTTTTTTGAAATGTAACAACGAGCGCCTTAGAATTATCTTGTGCGAAATTTAGACATTTCCGGACAGTGGATCATAATGTGCGCCTGAAGTAGACAACCACCCGTTTGTAGCGCGAAGCCACAAGGAAGTCCATACGGATTTCTCAGAAAGAAAAGCTTCTTAGTTGCCGAAAATTCGTCCCGGACCAGGACGAATTTTTCGGCAACTAAGAAGCTTTTCTTTCTGAGAAATCTGTATGGACTTCCTTGTGGCTTGGCACTACAAACGGGTGGTTGTCTATTTTCCCTTTCTTAACCCTTCCGCCACCTTGCGGTATTCCGGAGAACTCATTTGCATTACTCGTCTCCCATAATAATTTTGGTTTACCCCCAAGTTACAAGGGGGTGATCACGAGAGCACCCAGACATAAGGCAGCTAGACAGACAGACAGACAGACAGACAGACAGACAGACAGACAGACAGACAGACAGACAGACAGACAGACGGACGGACGGACGGACGGACGGACAGTTAGACAGATAGACAGACAGGCAGACAGACAGACAGACAGACAGACAGACAGACAGACACGCTAAAAGTGCCTGCAGCTGGTACGCAATGAAATGCTTCGCATTAAAAAAAAACCGCCACATTTGTGTTCCGTGAATTGTTTCGGTGATGGTTTGATTATGGTACTTGCTGAATTGAAATTGACTAATAAAAAAAAAGAAAGAAGTTATGAAAGCTGAACACTACAAGTGGTAGCCATACCTTTAATTACGTCAAATTTTTAATCACCGTCTGCTACTTTTATAGCCTACACTAGTCGAAATCAGCCAGCATTTACCAACAGCTAGCCAACAATAGCCAAACGTTTCATTTTTCTTTCCTAAAAAATACGCATGCTACCTAATCATCCAAATGGAGGCCCGCATACATAGTTGGAATGGGACTTCCTGCAAGAAAATACATATTCTGGAAACATATGTTCCATAATTAATATGTACAGTGGATACAGTATTGCCAGCTACAAACAACCGGTCGTCTTCCCACAAACTCACACACTTTTTTTTCTCACTTGACCCTTCTGATACTAACGTCTTAAAAGCGCAATTTCGTTGGAAAGAAATGCATTTACGTCGCGCTGGACAACTTTCCTGTTATGGTAAGCGTATAACGACAGAGCCTTGAACTCGGTTCTCACACTCACAGTTCGAGCCGGAAGTTATCGTAAAAATTTGCAGGCATATTAATTGACGACACGGAATAGTGCCGTATGCACGAAGAAATGCAAACGCTGTGGCCGCAAGAAGCAACTGTGGCCTGTCTTGCTGTCACCTCGCGGTCAAGGCACTCGGTTGAAACTCGACACGGAGCCGGGTCGCCGATGTTGCTACGCGTCCGCGTCTGGGAAAAACAAGGCTCGATGCGCATTACGAAGTGCGCCTGACGCAGAAAACTTGGACAATGTGACCGCCCAGAGTTCGAAGATGTACGCGAAGAGGGGGAACATTTAAAGAATTGCTCTAACAACAATGGGAATTCACCATTTTTGTTACAATTTTTATTGATGTAATGTGGAAGAGATGATGGCGTATAAATAAGGCGCCGGCTGCTCCTTAGCTCTTATATTGATCGAGCGTTCAACACAACAAATAAATATACAAACAGTAGTACATGAAAAAAAAGCACATGAACAAGCATATAAAAAACACACAAACGCAGATATGTGAAAAAAACGCCATCATAGCGTAAAATGAAATGTACGAAATGCAATTAATAATGTATGTAATGATGTCTCTGGCTCATACGGACAACACAGTAGTCAACAGATCTTAATAACTAGGAGATACGTATAATAAGAAGTATATGCATATAACAAGTCACTACGCAATAATTTAGTTAAGTTTAGTGTAGTTTATTTTCACCAAGCATGTTTACACGTATGTTTGGTAAGAGTAGCCAAAATGCCTTAATAATTACCAGCAATACCGCTGTCTTTTAAGAAAGCTTTAATTCTATGCTTACAAAGCATATGGACCAAGACAAGCAAATATACAGCAAG
>JALIZH010026167.1:0-18483 GCA_030522465.1 Rhipicephalus appendiculatus
CTCTGTCATGTTCCAACAAAAAACGCCACACTTGCATGAGTGGGTATGCTGCTCGCTCCTCTTTATGCATCTGTGTAGAGTTTGCACTCTGTATTCGCGAATGCTACTCGTTGTGCATCCCCTGTCCAAGTATGCCTTTGAATGCATGCGTATTTTATTACTTCATGCACGTGAACCCACCACAATATTCAATGATGCGGCTGCCCTGTCTAGTGAAACAGGAGCAAATATGACTGACTTTTTTTGTATAGGCCTGACATCTTTACGGTGGGTTGTTGGCACAGCAAATGACCTGATTGTGGCCAATTTAACGAGCTTTTCATAGCTTAAAAAAAGGCCCACAAGACATTATTACACTTTGTGCTAATAGCCACGAGCATCACCTACGTGACAGTATTCTGTAAGTAGCGGTGAAATTTTTCTTTGAGCATTACAGTGCTCGAGCTGGCAGCACACGACATGATCTTCAAAATTTTTTGATAACTTTAGTTCATTTTTTCATAATCGCTTAAAGTTACGAGACAGCAATAAATTTTTCTATTGGTGCGACATGTTGAGATAGAAAAAAAGGAAATCTGTCTTTGAGAGTGAACACATAGCCTTCTCCTAACTACTTCAGTGGAAAAACCTTGTTAGAGCTCTCTGCATGTATTTGTCATTGAAAAGAGCATGGCATGCAAAAGGCATGAATGGTGCATGCCTTCTCTCATCCGCACAGTGCATTTATTTCAGTGCAGTGATATTCATGTTATACAGTCAATGCTCTTTACAGTAGCTTCTTATGATTAAGCAAAAATGGGTACAGGATATGTGAACCTGCAGTATCAAAGACGGGTATCGAGGCCACTTCAAGAAGAGCATACTTCCGAAAAATCAGTTTTAAGACTACTATTTCTACTTTTTTCTACATTTTAACTAGTTTCAGCCAACACCGAGTAGCAGGTTAGAATGCAACATTTCAGACTCATCTCCTCATCTTTTCTTTTATGACAAATCTCCCTCATGTGGTTTCATACTGCAGTTGATCAATTTTCCTGGGCCACAAGAATTTTCCATTCAATACACCACTGGCATAGCATCCCACAAGCATATGAAATAAATATCCTGACCCGAAAGTTCCCACATGCCTTATTACATATGTCATTGCAAACATGTGATAAGTTTGTCATTATAGTTATTAGTCGCACCATGTTTCATGTTGCCAGATATGATTATTTTTTGTTCAAATGACATACAAATGCAGCTTCCATTTGTGCAGCAAGTTTCATTGTAACAGGCAGAATGTACAAAGAAGAATAGGGCAGAGATAGAGAATGCAGCACTGGCATGTGACCTTGTTTCATTACTGCATCTGGTCACTCTGCATCATGTTGCTGTTTTCAACCTTATTGTCTGCTGTTAATGCCTTGTTTGAAATGTTTGCTCTAAACATTTCTCTTGCAGACATTTCTCCTTTTGCCCCTAGACGTTCATAACAGCTTATGCTCAAAATGAAGTGTTTCACCAACAACACGTGGCCTTGTTTCTTCTGGAAGCCGGCTGTATTTAGATCTCCTATAAAGAGCATGGACTGTACTTAAAGAAACGCGCGCTTGACAGGTCTACTTCGTCTCCTTGCATGCGCAAAAAATTTCTGACGCAGCTTAGCATTTCGAGACATATTTTACACCTTTTTCAGCATAAGAAGAATGGAGTTCAAAAACAAATACGCCTCGCCCGAAGATCAAGGAGAGTTAAGGTCTCTCAAGAACACCAGTGTGTGAAAGTCGTCGGCACGGGCGTAGCTGTGTGCCCTCGTAGTATCGAAATCCCTGTGCCTTGTGCTAGTGGCAAGCAGGGCAGTCAAAGTCAATCGCGTCGCAAGAGAGCGCTTTGTCAGTTCCTTTGTGCCGGCCATTTCAAAAGCCGTCCCGGCTGACTGACACTTTCATCTGAACACAGCCAAGCGAAGCTGCCGACCCAGCCGAGAGCAGCTGTCGGAAAGGGCCGTTGACGCATACCGCCCTGCAAGAACCACCTGTGGCACCAACGTTTGAGGTCACAAATGTGGCACAACACCCTGAACATTATGAATGGTGTTTCAGAGTTCCATAGCCCGTGGAAAAGCAACTGCTCAGCCTGCATTGAACATTCTGGTGTCGTAGGTTGATTCTTCAGCTGCCGAAAAATAGTGACTCCATCGTTTGTCAACATGTTAACATGCGATATCAGCATTCTGCATCAACAGAGCTGTTAATTTCCCAGCAGTAGTTTCATAGGTATAAACATTGGTCACACATAAGCCACATATGAGCTACTTGCTGCAAACATATTGGTTGTACGATTGTAGCTACATGACCTAGGGCCACTCCCTCTGAACAGTCTGAACAAGTGTGACTGTGGTGCATAGGATAAGGTGGCGTGGCTTCAACTTGGTACTCAAAGGAAGCCATATGATCAGGAAGTCATTTCTCTATGATCTCTAAGGTGAAAGTCACAAGAAAGCCAGCTGTGTATTACCTGTAGCTTTTGTGAACATTTTGTGCGGTGTTTTTATTGTAGAGGAATTAAATACTGTATGTGAATTGACATTCCATTGCAGTGCATGTGAGCTTTGTCATACTTAGCAAATCAGAACCATCTCGTAATACAGAGTTGTGCTGTTACCAAATTGAGGACTTTTGGGAACAAAAAAAAAAAAGCGTGCAAGTCCGCATCAACCTCCATATGTAGTTTCTTTAGTACCGACACTTGGAAGCCGCATCTCTTCCAAGCTGTTGTAAATGCAGCATTCACTTACGTACAAATGAACTGTTATGTGGAATCCAAATGAGAGTGTGTGCAGTGTGTTTCATGAAGAGCTTCATACTATTTTCTGCGTTCATTCACTGCCAATGATCAAATCTGTGTATGTGTGCTGCCATAACTGCTGGATGCAGATCATCAGCAAATGCTGGTGTGCACTCCCCACGCAATGTCAAAGTCCATGAGCCAGTGAGCTGTCAGTGAAGCATGCCTGTGAGCACAAAAATGCAAGCTTACCGATTATGTACGTCATATCACTGAACCTGAGTGATTATACCGGTAGCATTTCCAGTCATGTGAGGCTGACAGGGCCTAACAGCAGGTGGACTGCTAATAATTATTAAGAAAAAACTGCATGCCATTTTGGTTTAGTCTCCATATACCATAGTTTGTTTAGCTGATTTCAAGAATGTTACCATGAAATGTTGTGTGTACAGCTTGAGATTTTTCACATTCCTTGCTCTAAAATATAAAGGGCACAAGAAAGCCACCATGTACTCTTCAGGCATGTATTGTGTCAGCTTGAAATCTAATCCTCACCGATTTGATGATTCACTAAACATTATAAAATAGAATTGCAACAGCAAAACAAGTTAATGTTCTTGAATGTTCCATAGCATCCATAATGTGTTCTTCGTAGCTGAAAACTCAGCTCATTTGGTTACTGGATGTAGAAATCTTTTGCCAATCACAAGGTGAAGAAGTCACTCATTATGAACTGCCTTAATTACTCTTATATACTGCCTTCAACATATTTTGCAGAGCAAATATTTTGTCTTGGCCCTCGTTGTAATCAAACGTTAATTTATTTTGCTCATCCATTTGACAGCAAAGCCAAAGTGCATCCATTTCACTCTTCTGTAAGCCAAGGGCTGTAATAATTTGCAGACGTTCTGTATGTGCAGCTTTTTGAATCTAGCAGTAGGTTTTTTTTCTTAGAGTGCGATATGCACGTACCATTGCTGGCAGCTTTGTTTAGTTCTGTACATGGAGTGCCATGTTTTCTTCTTTTTTTTTTTTTTTATAATTTCAGATTTACATCTGTAGAGGTCTCATTTTCAAAAGTTGCGTCTTGATTGAGGTCTCATGCATGTGCAAGTGTCAAAGTATGTGCTTGTACAAAGTTGCGCTAAATGGTGAAAAAACTTTGTCAAATGAGATGCTTCATGTATCTAGTGGCCCTCTACAATAGTTATAAATAGTTGGAACACATGCACTATATTTTGTGTACTCTGCATCAACTAACTATTTTTCTTAATTGCTTAATACCTGAACTTCAGGAATTAAGATTGTGCTGTATGAGTTAGCTCTACTTTAACTGGATAAACATTTTTCAAGAAGGGGTGCCCTTATTAAAAAATGCAAGATAACTAATGTTTCCACGAGAAAATTATAGGTTTTCAAAATAGTGTATAGGCACTAATTTTGTCTATCGCATTATGGGATGTGCGTCAATTTAGGATGTCTGATTGACATGTTTAATGAACTAAATTTCAAACGCTCTTTAAAATGGACAGCGTGATAATCTGTCCTAGGTATTTTACAATGTGTTCAACCTTTAACGCTATAAATATTTCACATGATTCAGGCAGCCAGGTTTTTTATAATTGACTGTTCAATATTATTGACAGTAATTTGTGAAAGGTGTTATTTACTTTCTCCTTGCGAGAATGTTGCAAGAACATGTTAAAGCGCTTGGCAAATCTTGGTCTCTAGTTGCTTTTTGTGATCAAACAATGAATTTTTGTTTCTGCTGAGCCCTTCCTTGCTGAGCCCTTCCTTTTTTTCATTGTAGGAAGTGCTGAACTTTCTGCCAGGACAGTCTGTGCACTATTAAGCGTTGTAATCTTTTATCGTTGACTGTGAATGCCCTGTAATACCGGTGACATGGGTGATGAGCTGCATAAAGCAGCTTGCCGAAGCTCGTGCAGGAAGTCGTCACACATCACGTTTAAAAAAAAAAAGTCTTTGGAGTGCATCAAGTTGTTTTGCCTCGCAACATTGTCCTGCCACTTTTTGTATAGCCATCCGTGGCGATTCCGTCCATAGACAAGCGTTGTGCGTGCTTCTTTGCATTGTTAGTATTGACCAATTCTACAAACTTTTTTATATGAACTTTATATCTACTGTTTACATTTTACACACAAACTTGCTTGCTACATCACTTGTACAGCACTTTGATGCAATCAGTGTGACCTGGCTTTTGATTGTCACTGTGTCCTTGAATAAATAATTTTTTGCAATACTTTTTTTCCTCTCTTCCTCCCAAAAACAGAATATTTCTATTGTATTAATTTATTCATTTGTTTTACAGTACATAAAATTGCCAATGAGTCAGGACAAAAGGAGGTGGTTCGCTTGACAATATGTTCCTGCTCACGCTAGGTGTAACAGCAGCAGTGCTTCCGTAGGTACACATAATCAAAATATACAGTCAAAGCAGCGGTTAGTTTGGCCAGATAACTATTTTAAAGAATGTAAGAGTGGGCTTGTTGGTGGTGATACGTACATGGTTAAACTTGTAGCGCACAAAATACACGGACAGAGCAAATGACGAAGGGACAATGTGCTTCTTCCAACAATGTTTTTTGAACAGAAGTGGAACATATATGTTCACCAGTGGGCGCAGGCGCTCAGAGACCTGGCTGGGCCGATGAAGCAAATCAAATGAAACGATAGCCAAGGGGCGGGAGCACATTGATTATGCCGAGTGAAATGCTACACATTGACACATGCAGAGCCGTGCCACTGCGTTTTGTTGAGGAATGCAAACTCTTTTTCTGTTAGGTCAGTAGAAGCTGTGCTGATACAAAAAGCTCCCGCTTTCGTGAAGCACATCGTCCCGTTGTCACTTGCTTTGTCCGTGTTTTTTGTGCGCTACAAGTTTCACCATGTAACTATTTTAAATTATCCAATATTGATTCACACAATAACAGCTGCTAATATTTAACATAGTTGACCTCAATATCGTAGTTGCCACGAATAAATGCAGAAAAGTACAAAATTAATCGACAGACAAAGGCAGAAGAATCGTCACTTCAGCATATGTAGATATGGGAGACAACAGTTCACTTAAGCAAGATGAAACTTGCAGAATATCCTAAATTTTGCAAACGAGGCCATATTTTCAATTTCAATTTTCTAAAATAAGCTCATGTTCATGCCATTTCAATTAAATTTGATCAGCTTCAGTACTTAACAATGGTCCCTACAGTTAATTCTGCTAGGCAGGCTTTAGAGATGCCAGGTGTTTTCATCTTAAGGACAGTCCATTATAGTTGCCTAGACCACTGCGATACTTTGTGGCTAAGGTATTATGCAGCTAAGCACGACAGTCCGATTTCTGGCCACGGCAGCCACATTTTGCTGGACAAAATACACACACACTTGGACCCTGGGGTGGCTAAAATTGTATCCAAAGTCCAGCGTGCGCCTCACAACTATGTATACTGCGCTGTTTGCACAAAGCCCCAGCATTCAATTTTATATTTTGTTACAGACGATATTGCACACTTGCCTTATCACAGTTGTTCACAAGGAAACTGCAGAGCGCGGGAAATATAATTCATCTTTACCAAAATGTTTTCCGAGAGGTTTCAAGCTAACGCCCACCTGTCATTATACAGAAAAATTGTGTTTGTCCTGCAGAATGAAAAGGACATACAGAATGCAAGGGAAGACTTGGCTGAAACTACAGTACGAAGTTGCTGTTTATTAGATGCATACCGAAATGTTTATTCCAAATTTTCCAGTTTGAATTATCCACTCTCTCTAAACAGTAACCAACTAAAAGCAGGAAATTTTTACCAAGCCATGCAGTTTTCGTATATTTGCAGGTGACTGCTGTACCGATGGGGGAGCTCTCAATATAAATGAGGGTGGGTTAAAAATATTCTACAGCAGATGCCCTCCCGTAATGAATCTTCAAAACACACACTAAATGATGTGTTTCAGAAGTATGTCAGTGACTGTAACAAGGAAACAATACAATGCCAAAGCTCATAGAAAGAATTGTTTATTAAAAATATTACAATCAGCTCAGCTGAACATGTCGTCGTAATCTGGCGGCGGCGGGAGGTGATCCGGATTTGGGCTGTGGGATAAAACAAGAAACACACAATCATAGCAATATTGCCATTTTGCCTAGTAAGGCCATCAAAAATGGCAAACTTTTTTTAACTATATGTTACTTAAGAACACTGCTTTCACAGGTCCCCTTCTATGAAATGGTCATTATAACTAGTAAGATGGACTGTTCATATTAGTCTTTGATGTGTAATTCTTAGGGGGGTTTCAGAACATCTGCATTTGTTTTCATGAAAATTCTGTTCAAAATATACAGCACACAATTGTCAAGGACAACATATTACACAATGGCCACATTATCCAATGTTAACTGCATACAAAGGGTCTCAAAGGAGGCATGTGCGAATATTCGAGCACTTCGAATATTCAAACGAATATTACAGTATTCAAATTCGCTTCAGACGAATTTAAATTATTCTTAAATTTCGAAGTATTCAAAATGAATGAATAAACATGTGCCGCATATAACCCCTGTAAAGGTGGTTTCACTGCAGTGGAGGGGTGCTGTGCCGTGAATACACCTATCCAGGGAAAATCCGCACTGCCGTGAAGCCCGATTTCAAGGTTAAATGAACATATTACCCTCACATCGATTTAGTATTTTTATTGCGATAGCAATTATATAGACACTCTCGGCTGATTTTTGCCGTTGCCGTCGCCGTCATGTCCCAGATATGCATATGTATTTATATATATAGAAAAGGCATAAAGAAAACAAATCAGCAGAAAAAAAATTCCAAGGCACTTGATCGGGGATTCGAACCAGCGACCCCTCGCTCCGCAGCTTGCTGCGCTAGCCAACACAGCCACTCGCTATGCTTGTACCGGCGATTAACGGTGAGCTATTCATATGCACCATTTGCATCTAGCGGTACGCAGATCTTGGAACAGCTTGAGCGTGTTTTCTATCACGCAACGCTTTTACAGTTTCTTTCAAATTGAAAACTGCCCTTGAGACGCACACAAAAAAGTGGCCCCCCATCTGTACCCACTCATGATGTGGAAGGAAAAAAAAAAGAACACCGGGCACACTTGGCGTCAGACGCCACCGCGTGGCAGGAGAGGCAGAGAGGTCATTCCACGTGCCGCAGTTTAAAAAGAAAAAAAAAATCACAGCATATCCATGGAGTGAATGATGATGAGTGGGTGAAGCTCGGAGGTTCATCGGTAAACCGTGAATCCTCCGCAAATTTTGCCCAGTCGATCATCATGTAAATCACGCTTCACGCATCATCACGCTTTCCGAGCCCTCCGCTCCGCCACCTCGTCTTCGTCGCTCATTGCGCGCTGACTGCCGAGAGAAAGAGGAAGCGCGCCAAGAGCAAACGCATTTTATAGCTTTGGCCCTCTAGCGGTCACCCGCATCGGGGTTTGAGCGAGCGCTGCCGTGCCTCCATCCAATGAGATTCTAGTGTCACCGTGCCATCCAGCGGTCTCCTATCACACTAGAGCACGCAGCGGAGCCGTCTCCTACGCATCGGAATGGAGCGAGCGCCGCAGCGCCATCGCCATCTAGCGAGCACTCCGAGCAGCGGAGCCGTCTCCTACGCATCGGAATGGAGCGAGCGCCGCAGCGTCATCGCCATCTAGTGAGCACTCTGAGTACTAGAGGTGGCTACGACGCACAACGAGGGACTAACCCATGCCCTAAGGAGCTTCGCCCCTAAAAGAAATATCAAACAGCGTCGAAAAGAGTAACGTATCATATCAATTCTTGGCCAATCTCTCCGAGTGGGTATGAGCCATGTCAGAGGCAACGACAACAACAGCATCACCTTCTGCATTGTGGACACTCGCAGCGTGTTGCTGAAATACAAACACGTAACAACTCACGCTTGTCCTGTGTATACCTATGCACCCTTTTCGAGCGTCCTTCTTTGTGCTGAGGCGGCGCACTGCAAGTATCGAGCTGCTTGTCGTTCTTCGTGTGACATTGTAATTTCTTGCTATCGCATTCATTGCTTCGCGCTAGTGGCGAAACTGTGACTTTTTTTTAAATTTAAGAGCTTCTTATACCGGTTTATATGCTCCAAGTATAGTAAATTTTACAACTTAACTTATTTTACAGGTTTGCATTCTACCTAAAGTCAAATCCTACTAATAGTATTCAAAGTTGCTTCCACTTCCCTTTGAACCAAACAGAATGACATTTGCATGCCCAGTTTCAATTTTAAAAAATACTGCGCGGGTTAGTTGGGTCACGACAGAAGTGCTCATTTTTCTTTTTAATATGTGACATACACTATTCAAATTCGATTCGAAATGATTTCACAAAATCACTGTTTGCTTTGAACTTGCTTTGAACCTAAAATTTATTAGTTGAAGGGATCCGGACACCGACCAAATGATTTAAAAACGAATGTATTGATGTTTCGGTTCCCCCACGGGAACCATGTTCACAATGAAAAAGAATGGCACAGCAGTTCGCCTTTTTAAGTGCGGCGCATCACGTGACCCAGACACCTGGCGTACATCGGAGGAAGATTACCCTCGTTGCAATTAAGGGTGTGCGGCGTGGTTTGGATGATCAGGGACTCTAGATAAAGGCGTGTAGCATGATTTCTCTCCTTGGCAATCACACGGGCTTCTTTCCAGCTGATAGCATGTGACGTAGTTGTGCAGTGTTCGGCCACGGCATTGGACGCAACGTGTTTATTCTTGACGTCATTCTTGTGCTGTTGAAGTCTTGTCTTGAAGTTGCCGGTTTCCCCACGTAGACATAAGGGCAGTCCGCACAGGGGATGACGTACACAACACCCGGGTACCTTTCCTTTTCAAGAGGGTCCTTCACACGTACGAGTTCGTGCCGGAGCTTCCTGGACGGGACGTGCACAGTCTGCACGTCATAAGACCGCAGAACTCGTGCAAGGGGCTCGCTTACCCGTTGTCGGCTCTCTTCTTCGTCGGGCGGAAAGGGTATGCACGACAGGGGAAGACAGTGTGTGTGACAATGCACTAGTGCGGCAGGAGCTGATGGCGTGTGGTTACCCAGAGCACCTAATTGACTCAGTAGGGCGCCAGTTGGCTCGTGCAGTGCCCTCCCGATCTGGACCCACACAGAGACGGGCCGCGATTCCGTACATTCCGGGGGTAAGCGAGCCCCTTGCAGACTTGCAAGCGAGCCCCTTGCAGCGAGCCCCTTGGACGTGCAGACTGCGCACGTCCCGTCCAGGAAGCTCCGGCACGAACTCGTACGTGTGAAGGACCCTCTTGAAAAGGAAAGGTACCCGGGTGTTGTGTACGTCATCCCCTGTGCGGACTGACCTTATGTCTACGTGGGGGAAACCGGCAACTTCAAGACAAGACTTCAACAGCACAAGAATGACGTCAAGAATAAACACGTTGCGTCCAATGCCGTGGCCGAACACTGCACAACTACGTCACATGCTATCAGCTGGAAAGACGCCCGTGTGATTGCCAAGGAGAGAAATCATGCTACACGCCTTTATCTAGAGTCCCTGATCATCCAAACCACGCCGCACACCCTTAATCGCAACGAGGGTAATCTTCCTCCGATGTACGCCAGGTGTCTGGGTCACGTCATGCGCCGCACTTAAAAAAGGCGAACTGCTGTGCCATTCTTTTTCATTGTGAACATGGTTCCCGTGGGGGAACCGAAACGTCAATACATTCGTTTTTAAATCATTTGGTCGGTGTCCGGATCCCTTCAACTACAGCACAGACCATTTATAACGTAACCGCTTACAGTGCAGGACCGGATATAATGCGGTTTTTTCTGACTCCCGTTTACCCTCCCATAGGACTCCATGTATACGCATACCGCTTATTGTGCAGTCCCCCGAGATGAAAAACCGGTTATAATGCGGTTGCCCGCGACTCCTCGGAGAAGCGAGGGGACGAGCGCTTACCAGCGCAGGTGCGCCGGCCGGGGAGAGCGACGACAGCGTTACAAAGGAGGGGACGCGGAAAGAATGACCGAGGCGCGAGGGGGGGAGGAAGAAGGGGGTGGGTGATTACGGGGGGGGGGGGGGGGGGGGTGCAGCTGCCCTACGCGGGTGCGGGGTTTGTGGAGGGGGACTGGTTGCGTAGGCGACGGGGAAGCCTTTGCCGCTTTTGATTCGGCCGCCTGTCATGCGCGCCCCGCCACGAACGGGCGCCCGCGCGTCCACCGCTGTTTGTCTCTTCGGTTTTCTATCGGGAAAATAGTCGTCGTAGAGCGCAGATTTCGCGCGTGCGAATTCGATTACCGCGCTAGTGACAATGCTTTGAGACGCGATCGCGCTTTCGCCTTCGACGACCAACAGGCGGACTCACAAGCTTGGAAGACTTTTTTTCAGGATAGTTGCGGCGGATGTTCTCCCGACCGCGAACCGAAACTTCGTTGATCAGGACGTCTTGAGGGGCTAGTTGATTCATTTTATGCAGGAAAATAATTGCGCACTCACGAGCTAAGCCGAGGGCAGCACGCGTGAAACGATCTCTTCTACGCCCGATCTCCGCGTTTCTTGTGCAAGCGTCTCGCGACAGCATGCCACATTGCAACGCACGCGCTAGGCCTAACGAACGCTAGCTGCCTCGTCGGTGGTGGCCGCGGACTATCAAAGTTGCGGTTTGATGCCGAGTCAACCGAACATTTCGCACTTGTTACATTTAGAAGGGGTGCTTTACATCTTCGACGAAAATGAGGGCCTGTGTGTGTAACACTCGTGGGGCGGTTCGTGGTCGCCCCCTGTTTTCGACATTGCGCACGCGCCCGGAAAATCGAAAGCGTGCGGAAACTTCAATTGCCGTTTGACGTATAGTTTCTGTGCATTGTGGTATCGCGGCAAACTCCGCATTACTGAGGAGATCCGAAAAGTTAGTTGGCGTCTTTCCGTTACGGCGCTTTTTTTTTTTTTTTTTTTTTTTTTTTTTTTTTTTTTTTTTTTTTTTCGCGTTCGTTATGTCGGCACCGCAGGTCCGCGGACGCTAACCGTTCAACATTTTCAAACTTAAGCGGATGCAAACATACGTCCCAGTCGCATGCCCCGATAGTCGGAATCGCGCGGCTGTCTCTTGGTCATGTTTTGCGCACGCGCAACCTTTCAAAAATGTTGTTTTGGTTATAGTGCGGTACCGCTTATAGTGCGGATATTCGCGACTCCGGCGACTTACGTTATAAGCGGTCTATGCTGTAATATGTTTCATCCCCGCCAGACGGGTTTCCGTCATACTCTCAACTTCAACCTAAAATTTACTACTCGCAGATGCCCAGTATCAAGCTTTAATTACTAGTGTCATTGGCATCAGCGATAGCCAACTGCTTACTGCACCAAATCTAGCCAACTTTCCATTGAACGTGACAAAACAATCTGGGTTGAAACAATTTTTACGTAATACAGTTTGTGAGGCGTCTACAATCTTGCACAGTTCAATGTATACTTTCGCAAAACACCTAATGCTGTGATGCAGCAGAAGAAAACAAGGTAAAGCCAAGACTACGTAACGGATATTATTCTAATGACTCGAGGAAGCGCTTACCCGGAGAACCGACTTCCGGGTGCACCTGGCGGCATGTCAGGTCGCGGTGGCCCAAACGGGTCAAACCTGGCACCAGGTGGAATGGATCCCCTGCAGAAAAGGCGGCAGAGAAGCAGAGTGTTGGTGCTGCATATACCGACATAACATTGGTTTGTGTCACAGTTGCCACCCGATTAATTATAACTAAGGGACGCAACAAAAATATCAAAATATCGGAACTGCCAAGAAACGCGAGACTTAATTTACAACTGACATGAAATATTTTTTTAAAATTAAAGTAGTAGTGTACCATATAATGGATATTCACTTTCGGTGATAAGGTAATTTTGCACAACAAGCACTGTGTAAGAGCGAAGTCTATGGTACATGTCTACAAATGAAAGCACTCATAACAATGCCAAGCACGCTGCCTTATCACACTGGTGGGAAAGCTGCCGCCCATCGATTCGTCCAGTGCCAGTCATGTGAATTGTAGCTAAGAGAACAGTATCTTAAAGGGGCCCTGAAACACTTTTCTAAGTAGCCATTGAATGAACTCACTAAAGGAGCTTATTGCCTCACGAATTCACCGCCACAAAAATTTTTAGAATCCGTCCAGTACGAACGGAGTTACAAAGATTTGCCGCACGCTGCAATAGCAATCTCTCTTCTCTCGTCCAGACGAAAGCGCTGGAAGCTAAGCAGGGAGGGGTGGCACGGGGAAAGAAAATACGTCACGCGCGCCTCGTGACCTCGAGCACTTTTTCTCTTTTTTTCTTTTCTTCGAATACGCCGCTTTTCAGTGCGATCGCGCGCGCACACGTGGACAAGTCGCGGCCTCTCGCGGCGGCCGCAGTAACGACCGAGCGCGCCAAGCTCAAACTCAGCCAACGGCTGATACAATGTCCGTGACGAGTGATTTTTGAGCTTGCCGCGTCATTTGTCAAGAGAAGAGAAAGCAATTTTTAGCTGACTTTGAGAATTTATTGTGAAATCCAGGCTGCGTCCTGCGCTATAATATTTGGCTCGCGTGTTCTCGGGAGCCTCGACTACCGATCGGCAGTGTTTTCTGGCCATGCACAAAAAGTGTTGGAGGGCCCCTTTCAAAGGCGAGTAAGTTTTCTTTACGCTATTCATCTTCACACTTTTCGCACTGTGCCTGTGACCCGAGTTACGTTTCGCCCACATTATCAACGGGATCACTCGGCTGCGAAGACAGGCTAGAGGGCTATTCCGAGGAATCGTCAAAGCCTGTGCTGTTGACGCCAATTGTGAGAAAGTGAGAATGACTTCCTAATGAGGTTTTCACAATGGTCCCGACATGGGGGGCACATGGGAGTGCATGCCTGCTTAATGCCTTGCTTGACATTTGCATGCAAGTTGCTTACGTGGATGCCAAAACAACCTCAAAATGTAGCAAGTATGACATGGCACCACACTCGAAGTAAAACAGTATGTCTTCATGAACGAGGAAAAACTGAACGCCAGGCAATGACAAGTTCCAGCTTTCAATGTGACATATTTACTAAAAATAAATGATATATTGCCAATTGTTTGCATTCTACAGGATACATACTATTATCTCTTTCGTTTGCAATGAAGCTTTCCTGTTGAAACTGGGCACTTACTCACGTCTATCCTTCAGTTTTGTCCTTGTTCAAGTGGTATCATTATACTTCGATTCAAAATACACTACAGCTGAGCAAGCTATCTGCATGATTGAAAGACTGTTGCTAGTTTGGTCATACGCATTATTCCCTGCGTGCCAATCAAGAGGCCCTTTTCGTAATTGTGAAGTCAACTTTCCATTGAGGAAGTTTACCTAACTAATGGTGGCACAATCATTGTTGCAAACAGTGCAAACTAGCACAACTTGCTTGTAATTATGACACGGAAATTTACGCGTGGCTTTGGTGACGAAACAATGCATGTGAGACAAGCCCCAGCAGATTTAGCTACAGCTTAGTTTTCATTTGAACTAGGGGTGTGCGAATAGTGAAATTTGATCTCGAATCGAATTCGAATCGAATAGTGCCGAACAGTGGCCAAAAATATCGAATTCGAATCGAATATCGAATAGTAGCATTTTCGGGGAGGTGAAAATGCTTGAGGGCCGTGTGCTACATTTAGGTGTACGTTAAAGCACCCCAGCTCTTAAAAATTTCCGAAGCCCTCCACTACAGCGTCTCTCATAATGATATCATGGTTCTGGGACGTTAAACTCCATCAATTTTTATTGATATCGAATAGTATTTTTATATGAAACGTGTACCACCAGTTATGGCAAGACAAGGGAACGATAACGGCGCTAAGGCGTGCTGACAACTTTATTACACACTTGTCCCTTTTTTTTTTTTCTTCAGCTTTTGTGGGCGCGCAAGCATGTTAATAGAAGAGTTCCTATTCGAGTCATCAGCGCCAATCCTAACATCCTAAAGGCTAACAAAGGCGATAGGGTAACTAGTTTTTTTTTTTTTTTTTCCTTTTCCCTATGGTCGCGCAATACGGCTCTCCTGACAACGGTAATGTTGTGCTTCATCGCAGTGGGTGCTCTGGGTCCAAAAATCTTCGGGCGTCCGTACACAGCTGCGTTTTAGCTGCGCACAGGAACGATCGGAGCTTGAGAACGAGTGATGGGGGCGCGGCAGTGGCGACTGCAAAGCGTGAACAAATTTTCACAAGTGAAGCCGATCAGTATCGCGGGCCAAAGTCGGGACGTTTTACGCGACCCAACTTAACGACCAGCATGTCTGTGCTGGGTCGTTGGGTAGCGTACGCGACCCAACTACGCTCACATGTCCGTGCCTTCGTTTCGGAAGTGATGTGGAGGGCTTGACAGTTCTCCCGTGAGTTTTTTTACGTGCCGAAACGGCATAATCCCCTTTAAAAAAACATGCACTCACTTTTGAACACAGATGTAGGTGCAAGTGTTAACAAAATGCCTACTCTAACGATGTTAGCGTTTGTTTTAGCCACCCAACCTAACCAAGCTTCACATTGGCCTTTGTCGCGTTTTAGATATTCGCCCGGTCAAATTATTCGAAACTTCGAATACCAGCTATTCGAAAGTCGAATTCGAAACTCGAATATTTGCACACCCCTAATTTGAACGGTGCACGATGCTGCCCATTAGCTGGACAAATGTACAGAGAGAGAAAAGCACTCGCAAATTACGAGAACGATCTACAGTACAGTAAGGTCTCATTAATTTGAGCTTGTTTAATTTGAACTTACAGTTGATACAAACTGATGCCCTGGTCCCGGCAGAGCCCTGTCTATTTCTATGACTGAAAACTCCCTCAGTAATTCAAACGCGTCGGCATCGACAACAGCTCATTCAAACTGGAAGCTGCTGGTTTTCATGACTCCTTGCAATGTGTTGCAAAACCAAACCAAGCCAAATTTACTAGCGGTGCAAAACAACAACGGCAGTATTTTTCAGCAAATGAGAATTCAGATGCTGTGCTGGAGCTCTTGGGCAAGCTGCAAGTGATGCTCATGGAGTCGCGACAGAACAAACGAAAGCTAATGCAAATTGTTGATTACTTTTCATTTTGATTGCATTAACTCTGCCATGCAAATAAACGTGTTTTGGAGCATAAATAGCATCATATATTTCGACATCAAGACTCTCTGCTTACATGAATGCATGTCAGTGCTTGTTTCTGGCATATCACTGACTGATCAATTACTTGTGTTCGCTGTTAGAGCTCCAAAAGCTTAATTTACGAAATCGGCTGCCACAAACTTGTAGTAGCGCCTAATTCATGATACAGTAGAACCCCGCTGTTGCGTTCCCGTGTGCTGCGTTTTCCTGGCTGTTACGTCGTTTTCGGCCGGTCCCGGCACAGCTCCCATAGGATCCAATGCATTGGGAACCCCGCTGCTGCGTCGCAACTGTGGGACCGTTCCCGCATCATACGTTGCGAAGTGCCACGACGCGCCGGCCCGAGCGGCCATGTTGTCTTTCATGTAGCTTGGCTTGGCGGCTTGACAATGGGATTGGCCGCCCAAAGTGCCGGGGCCACACCTATGACGTATTTTCGGTTCATGCCAGCAAAAGCATGACCTTTGAGATCCGTATTTGCACTCTAAGAAAGATTGTGTCTATGACGCGTTGGGGCCCTAAAATTGGTTTTGGCATCTGTAAAAGTAAGGTCTCCGAGACCTGTTTTTGTTTTCTTGGGATGTCACGCTGGCTTAAACTTATCGCCACCGGGTCGCGCAGGCGGCCCGATTCAAAGGGTATAGCCCGATCGCCATCACCATCGCCCATGTGTGCCCGTGCTACCCGTGCTTGCTGCAGTCTTCTCGCATTGCCTTTGTTTCGTGTCGGTCGTTGCGCAGGTTATACGAGCGTGCAGCATAGTGCCTTTACACTTCCAACGCTCCAAATAGTCTTCAAACAGGATGACATCAAGAAAGCGGAAATCACTTTCGCTGCAAGAGAAGTTGAACATTCTCCGCGTTGTGAAAGAGAACCCGACGCGGAAGAAGGTGTGCATAGCGAAGGAGTTAGGACTGACGCCTTCCACCTTGAACTCCATCGTTGCAAAACGGATCGAAATTGAAGAAAATGCCCGAACCTTCGACGTCAAGTGCAAGCAAGCCCGGAGTTCGGAGCACGTGCAGCTTGACAAGGCCGTTTTCGAATGGTTCAAACAAGCCAGGGCCGCAGGAGTTAACTTCGACGGTACCATCCTGCGAGAGAAGGCACTCGAGATCGCCGACAAGCTCGGTATCGACGGTTTTTGTGCATCTAACGGTTGGATCGACCGTTTCAAAAACAGACATGGATTATGCTACCACACTGTCAACGGAGAGGCTGCAAGCGTGGACACGGAGACTGTTGAGGCCTGGAAAGAGACCGTGGTGTCTATCATAAAGGACTACGAGCCGAGAGACATATTCAATGCCGATGAAGCAGGCCTTTTTTTCAAGGTACAGCCCTCTAAGACGCTGAGCCTAAAAGGCGAGGCTTGCCACGGTGGAAAATGCAGCAAGGAACGACTAACGGTGCTGCTGTGCTGCAACTCCGATGGTTCGGAAATGATGAAACCGTGGGTGATAGGAAAGTTTCGAAACCCACGCTGCCTTAAAAATATCCGTCACCTGCCCTGCCACTACAACAATAATACCAAGGCGTGGATGACGTGTTCACTTTTTGAGGAGTTCTTGAGATACATGGACTCTAAGATGGGCTGCCAGAACAGAAAAGTCGTTCTTTTTCTCGACAACTGCTCCGCACATCCCAAGGACACTGCGTCGCTGCGGAACGTAAAGGTAGTTTTTCTTCCTGCCAACACCACGAGCCACCTTCAGCCCTTGGACGCTGGAATAATAAAAAATGTAAAGCACTTCTACCGCAAGTGCATTGTAAAGCGGTCCCTGGCCAGCGTGGAGCGTGGGCAGCAGCCGGCAGGCGTCACCATCTTAGATGCCATGCATTATTTAGCATCGGCGTGGAGCGCCGTCACTGCTGCTACAGTTGAACACTGCTTCAACAAGTGTTTCGGTGTGCGCGCAGATGACACAACAGAAGCTGTTGGAGACGGTGCGTTCGCAGACTGCGACGAACTGAACACTGCCATGGAGACTGTTGGTGCCAGTGGAATCGCGTACAGTGACTACGCTTCTGTTGACGACGCCGTTGTCACCTCCGCGATGTTATCCGTCGACGACATCGTGGCTGAGTGCGCCGATCCGTGCGCCAGTGACGAGGAAGTTGAGGAGGAGGTGGAGCGGATACCGGAGCCAACGTTCTCATCGGCCGTAGCGGCACTGGATTTATTGCGAAGATATGTGCGCACCAGTGACGATGGCGAGAGCCACATGGCACTACAGGTGCTTGAAAAACGCCTTGTGCTTGTCGGGCGTGAGAAGATGCGCCAGGCAACGCTGCATGATTTTTTTCAAGCGAAAGAATTAAAATAAAACTATGTGCAGTTCACCACTACTCTTATTTCTCAATTTTGCGCGTTTCTCGGCTCTTGCGTTTCCCGGCTCCTACGTTTTTTTTTACGGTCCCGTGAAAAACGTATCAGCGGGGTTCTACTGTAATGAGTACAGAGGTGGCTTTTTGGGGCTCTGCCTGCGCAGTGTGGCACGATGCGCATTCATTCTAGCACCTGCCTGCCGATTCAAACTCCGCTG
>JALIZH010026168.1:0-27500 GCA_030522465.1 Rhipicephalus appendiculatus
GCCTGCACACGTAGCACACGAACCATTGTGATAGCCATGGTGTGTCTGGGGAAAGGCGGATTAAAAGCTCCCCACCCTCGAAATTTCTTAGATTTGCCCTTGTATATATACAAGCCCACATGCCCGCTCCAAAAAATTGTCGTTCTTGCGAAGGTCTTGATGCAGCCTCTAAATCTTGCGCTTGAATGCAGCTGCACTTCCGCGAAACCTGAGGAAGTGCGTAGCACGGGTGACCCAGGGATTCCCTACCCTATGTAGCACCAAATATTGACACAACATTGCCTCAACATTCAGAAAGTTGCTTCAACGTTGTGGCAACATTTAGTGCTACTAGGGTGGCGCTCGCCGCCACGCCGGTAGTTTCAGCGATCACAGAGGGAGGTTGCACCCTCTCGTGTGCGGCGTGGGTATCAGCCGCCTGTTTCATAAGCGTTTTTCGCAATTTTAGTAAATTATTGATATTTTTTTATGGTTATTTCTGTAGTTTGTATTATTTCAGACATTGTTCGTTTATATTGATCCGGTTTTGAGCACTATTAGCCTCGGGTTGGGCCTGTATTGCGCACTTGAATGCGAGCGTGATCACGCCACATGAGACCTACGGATGGATGTAAAAACCGGGCCCCTAAAGTGCTACGCACTTAAATAAATAACAAGAAAACATTTCGGGCTACCCCCCTACACACTAACGTCTACGAGGGATGCTTGACTGTGATGAACCAAAACATTTAGTATTAATCTGCTCGCACGGCTCAGTGAAAGTGACGCATAGGCTAACGAAACTGGGTGTTCCAAATTTAGGCAAAACCGAAGGTTCCTTTTCAATAACACTGCAACTGCATCGTCGCTAACAATTACGTATTATTTTCAAACGTCACGCCAGATCTGTTGTTCAAGATTACGTAACATTGCCGTTTTGCTAATTGCTTGTGCAAAGTTCTCGGCTAAGCGTGTGGTCTGCAGCTAATCTACGCAGATCGTTGTATTTCCTTAACTTATAAAGAGCGGCGCTAAAGAGAGACAAAAATACTGGCACAATAATCTATGCCGTAGAAACCAAAGTGCTCAAATCGATATTTTTGACCAGTCACACACCCCGAAGGGGGTTTTTTTTTTTTTTATCCGCACGTAAACGCGAAATTGTATTTGTCGTTGGCGGTTCGCGGGCGACAGCTCGCAGAAGCGCAGAACGGTGGGAAAGTCACAGTAACTACAGTGAATTATTTATTCAAAGAAGCCGAAGTCCCGCTTTCGATTCATAATTAAGGTCCTGTGGACAAAGCGATCAGTATAAACATGTAAACGAGATAAAGATGTCAGACTTTGATTCGTTCGTATGTGTATCCCCACTTCTTTCTCACACTTGATGAATTCTTCTTTTTTATTGTTATTTTTTTTTGTGGAGTATACGATAGAGTGACTTCTTGAGTTAATGCCACTGGAAGCAAAAACGAAGTTTTAGATGTCACCCACATTATAAACTACGTGACGTAGTCCCTCATTTTGGCTCTAGAAGCAAAAACTTGTCGTTTATGCATGTTTTATATTGCCAAAGCCAAATCCCACGTTTTGAAAAACCGAAGACCTTACTCATCTCGTTGTATTCCGGCTAGAGACATGGAAACACTGTGCATTGGTCATGTAGTCTGCCTGTACTGCTTATCTCCACTTCGCAGCCTCACATTACAATTGACGCTACTCTTCGTGCCACCGCTAGCTTTTTAACGCGATAGCGTTAAAGAGCTCGTTTCGCAGAAATTCCGGCGTCGGTGTCGGCGTCGTTGACTGTGAGCGAAAAATCATCACCTTGTCCATGACCGAAAAATCGAGAAAGATGCAAAGAAAATAAATAATAAACATTTTCGGGTCCGAGTGAGGATCGACCCCGGCCGTCTGCGTGGCAAGCAGGTGTTCTACCACACAGCCACGCCTCTGCTTGGAAATACAGTGAAAATAACTTCCTCTGCTTGGAAATGCAGGGAAAAAAACATTCATGCTTCGCAAACGCAAGCGTCCTTTATATAGGCGTCGAAATATAACATGTGTCAAGGAGAGACAAGAGACAACGCCCTTGCTGCGGGCCGGCTGTTCTTATTCTCTGACTCCTCGTCTTTCTCTTATTCGTGGTGGTTGAGCACGAGGCCCAAGCTCGGTTGCGGCTCATCGTCATCACACTCGGCCACGACTGCGATTCGGTTAGGATATCTGCCAGAAGTGGATCCGGAGGACGAGACTGGCTGCATCGCTTTGGCCGATCTCGGCCACGCAGCAACTTGGGTGGATGAGATGCCAAACATAATTCTGGCGGACGACATTGACTATGCCGCGGCGGTCGGTGTTGTGCTCTCCGCGACTTATCCTGTCGACTGCGCCATTGTCAAGGAGAGACAAGAGACAACGCCCTTGCTGCGACAACGCCCTGGCCGAGATCGGCCAAAGCAATGCAGCCAGTCTCGTCCTCCGGATCCACTTCTGGCAGATATCCTAACCGAATCGCAGCGTGGCCGGGACAGACCACCGCGAGGCAGTCAGGGCCGCCCACCAGAGGCGCCATCGGCAAAACACTAAGCCAAGCCCAAGCGTTGCATCGACCACCCGCAGCGACACCAGCAGCATCGGCCACCAGAGACAGTGTACGTGGCTTTGCTCATTCGCAGTCATGGCCGAGTGTGATGACGATGAGCCGCAACCGAGCTTGGGCCTCGTGCTCAACCACCACGAAGAAGAGAAAGACGAGGAGTCAGAGAATAAGAACAGCCGGCCTACTGGAACAGGCGTTCTCTGTTCCTCTGTCTAGTTCATCACAATGGCGCAGTCGACGAAGACGAAGTGCTACGTCCCTACGACTCTTCGTCCATGGCAGTCAGCAACGTGAACCAGCAGTAAGTGCTGCTTGAGGACGGCGTCCAGGCCTCCTCGGCACCTGCTCGCCTGCCGCCACTGCCACCACCGTTCGGGGACGGCGTTCAGGCCTCCTCGACGGCTCCACACCACTGCAGTGACGCGGTGTACACGACAAGGGACGCCGTCCACGCGTCCTGGACCATGGATCCAGCCACCGTGAGTACCGGGACCGCCGCGCACTCCGGCGAACCCCCGCCGAGGGTTCGTCGGGCGCCTCGGCCGGCAACGGTGCGGAATACGTGCGTATACTCACGGAACTGTCTCGTCTACTCCACCGCGTGTCGTCGCTGAACTCCGGGTTCTCGCCTGCCGCTTCACCATCGTCGGCTGTTTGGGCAGTACCGGTGTTCCGCGGCTTCCAAGACGACGTTTTCCTGTGGGTCGAGACCATTAATTCTCTCGGCAGCCTCCTTGCCTGGCCGTAGTATCGCAAGTGGCTAATTGCCATCGACCACCTTCGCGATGCCGCCAAGGCATGGCATGACTACGAGGGCGTCAGGCAGGGGTCCTGGTCTGAATGGTGTGCGAAGTTAACGAGTCTATTTCGTCCCCTTTCGCATGCCTGTGACCCCTGACCACCGACCGAGCCTCTACCACGCACCACTTCGAAGCTGCAGCTCGGGCGTCCACCAACCCGCCCTGTCTCGGAGATCAAGCTCGCGAGGCGCAGCGCCTCCCTGATGCATCTGTGCCCTGTAGCTGCTCCGCGGACAGCTTCGCAGAGCACCCCTGCGGCAGCCATCGACACTAGCAGCCAGGTGTACACCTCCCTGCAGGTGTCAGGCTCCCCGTCGATACCTGCCACAGAACCACCCTTGACAGAGACCAAGACCGTCTCAAAGCCACAGCAGCCGGTGAGTCGACCTCCAAGCCGGTCAGCGCCAGAGTTCCTGGAGTCGTCTGTCTGCAGTGTGACGATGTCAGCTCCTCCAAACCACATGGAGACGAAGCACTAGCCACCACTCCCAGTTCGCTGCACAGTCAGGAGCCACGTCATCCCCGACCATTACCGCAGTCATTGGCCGAGTGTGTGGACGCTCGCCACTTGCCAAGTGCCGTCTCTCTGAAAGATTCTGAAGTGGCTATCGCGCCTGAGGACTTCGTCATGGAAGACCTGCGGGTGCAATCATGCAGTCATGGTGCAGTCATGGTAGAACCAAGATTCGCTGCCCCTGTCTTCCAAAGTGCAACGGGATAGTCATCATGATGATTTGCAACCGATGCGACCGCTCTGCATCAACCAGTACCACCTGCTAGTCCCATATTCTTTTGATGACGACATTCATTCACAACATGGACGAGACCTGCACCGTCCATCACGACAAAGCCAGTGTCGTCCACCAGAATGCTCGGCAGCTCGACAGGACAAGTCGCGGGAGAGCACAACACCGACCGCCGCGGCATAGTCAATGTCGTCCGCCAGAATTATGTTTGGCATCTCATCCACCCGTTGCTGCGTGGCCGAGATCGGCCAAAGCGATGCAGCCAGTCTCGTCCTCCGGATCCACTTCTGGCAGATATCCTAACCGAATCGCAGCGTGGCCGAGACAGACCACCGAGAGGCAGTCAGGGCCGCCCACCAGAGGCGCCATCGGCAAAACACTAAGCCAAGCCCAAGCGTTGCATCGACCACCCGCAGCGACACCAGCAGCATCGGCCACCAGAGACAGTGTACGTGGCTTTGCTCATTCGCAGTCATGGCCGAGTGTGATGACGATGAGCCGCAACCGAGCTTGGGCCTCGTGCTCAACCACCACGAAGAAGAGAAAGACGAGGAGTCAGAGAATAAGAACAGCCGGCCTACTGAACAGGCGTTGTCTCTTGTTCCTCTGTCTAGTTCATCACACATGTAATATCTCAGTAATATTGCGTGGTACAAGCGTACATTGCCATCGGGCCTCAGAACATGTGGCTATCATAAAGATTTCGTAGTTTAAAGACGGCCACCCATTACAAAAGGCACACACCTTACTGCGCGTATTCCCCTTAACACCACGTAGTGGGTGCGTAGCAAGTATGCACTAATAAGTACGCACTCGGGACAGGACATCGCTTTCGCGTTCAACTCTTAAAGGCGAAGCTTAAGGGTCCCCCAATTTTTTCTCGTCAGATGGCGGCGCATGCATCAACCTGGTAGTTGCACTATCGTAAGCACAGCCCACGGTATTGGCCTCGAGGAGTTACGGAGCCGCCCTCTATCGGGCGCGCCTCGATTGCGTGCTAGGCAGGATACCGCCGCGCGCTCCCCATAAGATTTGTTGTCGACGCTCTCCAAAACACCTCGCGGAAGCGCTGCAGGATATTTCTGTGCATACGTTCCAAGCGAAATACGTTCTTTGCTGCTAAAATAATAATTTTCGATGAACAGAAAGCACAACATAGTTTACAGTCGCTGTCTCTTTGCAGAAAACGGAGCGCCCGCTTCAAGCGGTCACCGCGATGGAGACCCCTGAACCGGCTTCTTGCGTGAAATGTAGAGAGTAGAGGAGCGCAAACTGTGTGAAATATGTTGTTAAAGTAAACTGCATGTATAACCAAATGGAGCATAACAGAAAGATGCCTCAAGCCGGTGATCGCACAGGTTCCCGGCGACCGACAGAGGTTTTGCATGTATGAACGTCTGCATGTATGTTAATTCGTACTGATGGTTTCGCTTTCGCTACGAGCGTGTTTTTGGCGCCGTGTCGTGAACTTAAGGCACAAAATATGAAAATTTGTCAGTACACAAACAACTATTGTTGGGAGGACGCTATCAGAGTAGTTCAAGAAGAATTTTGTTACAACTACGACTTCAGCGCGCCTATGGCTACTTGTGATGTCCCGTGCCATAAATTCAACGTTTATTTATTTTTTTTTGTCGGTCGAAATTCGTGTATGTTTCAATGTCATTCGACATGTTGCCTCGCGCTGCATATTGATCAGTCTTCCAAGCGAGCAATTGCCGCTGCTTCTGTTATTTCAGAGTGTTCGTTTCGTTTGGTTACCACACAAAGCATGATGAAATGCGATGACGTTTTTAATATACTCCTTAATTATTGTGCATTCCACTGAACTTGCCGCTCTTGAGAAATTCATAGAGCAAAGCTTCACCACTTCGATATTGCTGGTGGAAGGAGAAGTGGTCTACGCCAAGGAAACGAAAGAAGATACGATCGCCGGATTTGTTCTGCAAACGTCGGCTGTGAACCCATGTGAACTTCAATTAGCGGTGAAAGAAAGAGAAGTTATTGCAGCAACCTGCAGCTGCAAAGGCAGGGTAACATCAACACGTAAAGAGTGAAATGCAAAATTATAATGCCCAGCCCAGCATTATTTGGTGAGTTGCCCAGCAATTATGTCAGTATGTCGTGTCCGAACAGCATAAATAAGTTAGGCTACAAGAAAATGCATGGGGTTGGAGAGGCCAACCTTGAGTTTGAGAGTGGCGCAAATAAATTTGGGCTTTTCAGCACGTTGTGTTTGCGTGCTGACAATGCACCATTGACAGAAAGATTGTTATTGCCAACATAAATGCAGCACACATCAACCGCAGCGTTTGACTCACTCGCTATGTATCCACCAGCAAACGCTGTGCATCAATACATCGACTGACAAGAAGGAGAAGAAGGTGGCTTTCGCCTTCCGGTCATATTAAACGAATTCATAAGGAACCCTGTGATTTTTTTTAAGTCCAACGTAGCTGCAGCCCATCCGCTGAGCACGGGGCCGACGATCAAGAGGTCGCACGGGGATGTTCTGTGATGATATCGCACGAGGTAAAAAGCAGCGCATTTTCTATCCTGCGGTAGATAAGCACCGTTAGCCTACGGGAAGCGCGCGCGAACGATCGTCTCAGTGCGCGCTTTCTGCTACTCAACATCGCAGCACCGACGCAGTAGCGAAGGTCGTCGTCGCGGAAGTGCTTGTTGTACACACGACTCGTAGCCAGTGGCGTAAATCCACAAAGACCACAAGGGGGGGACACACATCTTGCAATGGCGGCCATTTTGTTTTTATACATATGCTTTATTTTTAATCACACGATATTAAAGTTATGCATTATCGTATAATAAAATAATAATAATAATAATAATAATAATAATAATAATAATAATAATAATAATAATAATAATAATTATTATTATTATTATTATTATTATTATTATTATTATTATTATTATTATTATTATTATTATTATTATTATTATAATAAAACAAGCATGAACATCGGCGCCTAGTCAGAAAAAAAGTAGCACAGAGTGTCCAATAGTAAGTGACATTGCATGGCGAAGTTAGTTTCTAATAGCAACTTGTATGAAGGCGCTAGCATTTTTGCAGCTGCGTCATTCGGGTTAAATTATGCGATTAAAATTGTACCACTTTTTGTTCTAACGCATAAAGGTATTCCCCATCGTGTGTACCGGTTAGAAGTACTTAGTTTCTGTTCAATGAAAGTGCTTCAGATCTCAGAGTAGGTTTTACGGATAGTGCATTGTCCTTGACTGTCAAGAAATTCAAATTTGGAAGGCAAATCTCGAGGGGGGACCCTTGCATGGGGTGTCCCCCCCCAGCCTGAGCACAGGGGGGTCAGGACCCCCCTGACCCCCCCATGATTTACGCCACTGCTCGTAGCCGATGGCTGCTTGCCGGTTCTTAGCTCTACAATCCACTCTTCACGCAGTTTCTTATTCCACGGGCACCGGTGCACCGTCCAGGCTTACACCGGAATCGATCTGTTCGTACGTTCGGCACTGCGGCACCGAGCAGCATGTTCATCGCTTTCGGTGCAGTCACTCCTATCACAGTGGGTTCAGTTGTGTTCAAAATGCGAGAAAACCTCCGCATTCGAACAGACCGCAGCACAGGTGGGGCTTGAAACTCTTTTACAAAGCACGCGGCAGCGCTCCACAAGCAGCCGACGCGGCCACTGAGACCGCGTGATCCTGCCAAGCACGTCACGCCGACGGTGGCGCCGGCGTTTCCAGTGGTGGCCCTCGAGGCCAATAAACTGAACGGCTACGTTTAAAGAAAACAATTTTGTAGGCTGTGCATTAAAGTTTTAGAACAATCGTTTGATTCACTTCTTCATTGATGCGTGTAGCGTTTCTTCAGCAATAAACTCTCAGACGTTTCAGCGCGACTGTCCCGTTCTCTATTGCAGCAAGTGCCGTCAGCACAATGTGATACAGGATAACATCGGCTGTTTTCATCTATCCGCCCACGGCCGTCGTCTATCTATATTGTGAATGACTTCACCCATGCACATATCACGCTCTCATGGGCGCACAACTGACTCCATCGCAGCGAATACATCGGATGAACACAGTGGTTCGCTGTTTAAAGGAACGTCCGAGCGGATGCCGGCTACTCGGCGCCACCGCCGGCAGGCGGCTTCAACGTGGTTCGCGCAGGCGCAATGAGCACCGCGCGGGGTGCTTTTTCGTCGTGTGAACCATAGGCGTGCGCACGAGGGAGGGAGAGGGGGGCAGCCGCCCCCCTAGTCACCTAAGGAAGGGGGGCTCAAATTCTGCCCCATACATTGACTTAATAGGGAGGGGGGGGCGCTGCGATGAACCTTCGCCAACCCCCCCCCCTGTTCCCCTGAAGGGTAACCCTGCGCACGCCTATGGTGTGAACGTTTCGCTTCGAGAAGATTTGAAGCGCGGCAGCAGATGACAGGAGACGATGAAAGAGCACCACTTATTGCACACAATGCGCCAACGCGAAATTCGTTGCAGCCGCTGGGGTATGGTGGCGCCGAGCGGCCGCCACCCGCTAAGATGTTTCCTTTTGCAGTGGACTGCTTTGAACATGACTGAAAATGTTAAATGTTCAGACGGATGGATTTCGACACTGTTGCTCTATAGCCGGTTACAGGTATAGAGCAAGAAAAAAAATCACGCCATATCCACGAAGTGAATGATGATGAGTGGGCGAAGCTCGATCGTTTTCATCCATGGCAGATAGAGAATGTGTGGTCTGGAACGCGCTTATACTTTGTGGTCATCAGCGTCATCGTCATCGTTACACGTGTAGTGGGTACATTCCACTATACTGCGTCATCGTCATCTTTATGACGTGGAGTGGGTACATTCCACTATACATGGCTACCTACCTACCTACCTACCTACCTACTACTACTACTACTACTACTACTACTACTACTACTACTACTACTACTAGTACTACTACTACTACTACTACTGCTACTACTACTGCAGAGGAGGGACAGACCCACACCCTTAGGAGCTTCGCCCCTAAAAATCTAGAAGGTAGCGTCACATTCCGCTGCCCTCGGAAAGCTGACTTCGTTAGTTCCGACGTAAGTCCTACCCGCTCTCCGGAGTACGGTGCCTCTTGAGTGGGATTAGGCCCCCGCCGCAGTTACGCACCCTAAGTAAATCTGCGACTAGTAGCGCTTGCTTGCCTCGTGAGAAGGCCCTATTTCTCCCTTAAAGTTAAATAACTAGACTTCAAGATTGTCACGTTATGCTCCCTCGTATCTTTTTTTTTTCTTCCTCCATGTTTACAACCTAAAAATCCCACAGTGTCCCTTATGAATTCGCCTCAGACGCCTCGAAGGCGAAAGGTTTCTTATTTTTCTGCTCAGTCCATGTAATCATCTTCCCCCGACACCCTCCGTAATCTTTCTGCACACAGTAGTTTTCCTCTGCCTGCCGGATCAGCGGTGTTCCAAGCTCTCTCTACGTCCCCTAGTTTTCCACAGCCTCCGTCATCGGCCCACGTTTGGCCATGTGACGATCTCACGTGAGGTGTCGTCACGTGACGTCACAAATTTTGGCAGTCTGTGATTGCGTGATGACGTCGTCACGCGTTGATGATTGTTTTTTTTTAGGGGCGAAGCTCCTTAAGCCGTGGGTCGTGCGTCCTCGATGTATGTAGTTGTAGGTAGCCACCTCTCGTTTAGTTCTTGGAATGTCCGCTAGATGGCGGTAGTTGTATATGATGAATATATTGTCACGTGGTTGTGACGTCGACGAAGGCAGCAGGCGACGTGTCCAAAATGAAACTGTTTATTAGGCCGAACTTGTGGCCGGTAAACAGAAAGTAGGATTACAGTAATACACGCTGGCACTGATAGCGGCGTACAGAGCGTCGGCCGGCGAACAACTGAACATCGTTGGAGCGCGCCGGCTTTTTATGCATCACGCGTCGAACATTCTAGCCTTATCACTGGTCATCGCGCAAGCTCAGGAACAATCTCGAGTGGTCGCGTCTTGCGCGCAATCTTAACAAAACGATCTACAATAATCGCGAAGGTTCTAGAACAATAAGGCGCGGTTTGAGCTGAGCTTTGCTGACGGTCTTTGTGGGCGAAAACCGAACACAACAAAAGTGAAAATAAGAATAGCGCGTGGCAATGCCCCCCCTCTGAAAAGGAATCGTCCCGATGCTTAAAACAGAACACGGGGGGAAAAATGCATGCAACAATAAATAACAACAATAAAGAAAGTACAATAATTAAGCAATAAGTGCAGTCCTCTGGTTTGCTAACGCGCGTAATACGGCTTGAGGCGCACGACATGGACGACTTCGGGTCGCGCACGGCGCCGTTGAGAGTTCGTTATGCCGTCCGGGACGACCTCGTAGTCCAGAGCACCGAGACGTCGAAGCACCTTGTACGGCCCGAAGTATCGCCGAAGGAGTTTTTCACTAAGTCCACGTCGGCGTATCGGTGTCCACACCCAAACGCGGTCGCCGGGCTGGTATTCCACGAAGCGTCGTCGAAGATTGTAACGGCGGCTGTCGGTCGTCTGCTGATTCTTGATCCGCAGGCGGGCGAGCTTTCGTGCTTCTTCGGCGCGCTGTAGGTAGACGGTCACGTCGATGTTTTCCTCATCGGTGACGTTCGGTAACATGGCGTCGAGCGTCGTTGCCGGGCTCCGTCCGTAGACCAACTTGTATGGCGTCATCTGCGTCGTTTCTTGCACGGCCGTGTTGTATGCGAAGGTCACGTACGGAAGGATGGCGTCCCACGTCTTGTGTTCGACGTCGACGTACATGGCCAGCATGTCGGCGATGGTCTTATTTAGACGCTCGGTCAGGCCGTTGGTCTGTGGGTGGTAGGCGGTGGTCCGGCGGTGACTTGTTTGGCTGTACCTTAGGATCGCCTGAGTTAGGTCCGCGGTAAAGGCCGTACCTCTGTCGGTAATGAGGACCTCTGGGGCGCCATGACGCAGTACGATGTTCTCGACGAAGAACTTTGCTACCTCGGCGGCACTGCCCTTGGGCAGGGCCCTTGTCTCGGCGTAGCGGGTGAGGTAGTCAGTAGCTACGACGATCCACTTGTTTCCGGAATTCGACGTCGGGAACGGCCCCAGTAAGTCCATGCCGATTTCCTGGAACGGCCGGAGAGGTGGCTCGATGGGTTGCAGAAGTCCGGCTGGCCTAGTCGGTGGTGTCTTCCGTCGCTGACAATCTCGGCAAGTCCTCACGTAGTGGGTGACGTCGGCAGTGAGGCGAGGCCAGTAGTACTTTTCTTGTATCCTTGCCAGCGTACGGGAAAATCCAAGGTGTCCAGCCGTCGGGTCGTCATGCAAAGCATGCAGAACTTCTGGTCGTAATGCCGAAGGTACTACGAGGAGGGAGTCGGCCCGAATTGGCGAGAAGTTTTTCTTTAGCAGAACGCCGTTGCGCATGAAAAACGACTCCAGTCCTCGTCTGAATACCTTTGGAGCCACGGTGGCTTTGCCCTCGAGGTATTCCATAAGGCCCTTGAGTTCCGGATCGGCGCGCTGTCGCTCGGCGAAGTCGTTGGCACTTATGGTTCCCAGGAAGCCGTCATCATTCTGGTTGTCCAGCGGTGGTGGGTCGACGGGGGCACGAGACAGGCAGTCGGCGTCAGAGTGTTTTCTTCCGGACTTGTAAACGACGGTAATATCGAATTCTTGAAGTCTCAGGCTCCACCGTGCGAGGCGACCAGAAGGGTCCTTCAAGCTAGCTAGCCAACACAAGGCGTGGTGGTCGCTCACAACTTTGAAGGGCCTGCCGTAAAGGTAGGGGCGAAACTTTGATGTAGCCCAGATGATGGCAAGGCACTCCTTTTCTGTTGTGGAGCAGTTGGCCTCTGCCTTTGATAGCGACCGGCTAGCATAACTGATAACCCTTTCCAGTCCGTCCGTCCTCTGCACAAGGACGGCGCCGAGTCCTACGCTGCTCGCGTCGGTGTGCACTTCTGTTTCGGCGTGTTCGTCGAAATGCGCAAGTAACGGGGGCGTTTGCAGGCGTCGTTTTAGTTCTTGAAATGCTTCCTCCTGCGGCGTTTCCCACTTGAACTCGACGTCGGTCCTGGTGAGGTTAGTGAGAGGCTCGGCGATGCGGGCGAAGTTTTTAACGAACCGCCTGTAATAGGCACACAAGCCGAGAAATCGACGCACGGCCTTCTTGTCGGTGGGTGGCGGAAAAGCAGCGATGGCGGTTGTCTTTTGCGGGTCGGGGCGTACTCCGGATTTGCTTATCACGTGGCCCAAGAACAAAAGTTCTTCGTACGCGAAGCGGCACTTCTCTGGCTTGAGAGTGAGTCCGGACGTCTTGATTGCCTGAAGTACAGCTTCAAGGCGTCGCAGGTGTTCATCGAAGTTCGAGGAAAACACAACGACGTCGTCCAAGTACACAAGGCAAGTCTGCCACTTCAAGCCAGCCAGTACAGTATCCATAACGCGTTGGAAGGTCGCGGGGGCCGAGCAAAGACCAAAAGGCATGACCTTAAACTCGAACAGGCCGTCTGGTGTTATAAAGGCAGTCTTTTCTCGGTCTCTCTCGTCGACTTCGATTTGCCAGTAGCCCGTCTTCAGGTCCATCGACGAAAAGTACTTCGCGTTGTGGAGTCGATCCAGGGCGTCGTCTATCCGTGGGAGGGGGGTACACGTCCTTCTTCGTGATTTTGTTCAGGCGACGATAGTCGACGCAGAAACGTAGCGTCCCATCCTTCTTCTTCACCAACACCACGGGAGACGCCCAGGGACTCTTGGACGGCTGGATTATGTCGTCGCGTAGCATTTCATCGACTTGCTTCTTTACGGCTTCGCGTTCTCGCGTCGAAACTCGGTACGGGCTCTGGCGGAGTGGCCTCGCATTTTCCTCTGTAATGATGCGATGTTTTGCGACTGGGGTCTGTCGAATTCTTGACGACGACGAGAAGCAGTCCTTGAATTGCAAGAGCAGACTTTTGAGCTGGTCTTGCTTGTGCTTCGGGAGGCTCGGGTTGACGTCGAAATCTGGTTCGGGACCTCGATTCGTCGAAGCAGGTTCGGCAGCATCGAAGAGGGCGAAAGCATTGCTGGCGGCCACGCATTCATCGATGTAGGCGACCGTCGTAGCAATGTTTAGGTGCCTATATTCGTGGCTGAAGTTTGTCAGCAATACCTTTGCTTTACCGTCACGCAGCTCGGCTATACCTCTTGCGACGCAAATTTGACGGTTCAGGAGTAGGTGCTGATCGCCCTCGATGACGCCTTCAAGGTTCGCAGGGTTTTCGGTGCCGACGGAAATAATGATGCTGGAGAGCGGCGGAACGGTCACCTGCTGTTCTATCACATTCAATGCATGGTTCCCTGGCGTCGCGAGAGGCGGGAGCGCTTTGTCTGAGGTTAGTGTTATGGACTCAGACCTTAGGTCGATGACGGCGCCGTGGTCACTTAGGAAGTCCATTCCAAGTATCACATCCCTGGAGCAGTTTTGTAGGATTACAAAGCTCGCAGGATAAGTCCGGTTACTGACGGTGACTCTCGCCGTGCAGACTCCAATCGGCGTTATCAGGTGGCCTCCAGCTGTCCGGATTTCGGGTCCACTCCACGCGGTCTTTACTTTCTTCAGCTTGGCGGCGAATGACCCACTGACGACGGAATAGTCGGCCCCAGTGTCGACGAGAGCGGTGACTCCGTGGCCGTCGATAAGAACGTTGAGGTCGGTAGTTCGTCGTCTCGCGTTGCGGTTAGGTCGCGGCGTCGGGTCACGGCTGCGTCGGTTTGTTCCGCCGGTTCCACGTTGTGTAGTGATGTCTTCTTCGGGCTGCGGAGTTTCCACGCCAGGGCCTCGTTCGTCTTGTGACGGGTTCTTTAGATTTCCTTGCGGCGGCGTCGTCGTCGGCGGCGGCGGCGGAGGATCTTCGGTAGTTCGTCGTACAGCAACCGCACCTCCATCGGTTGCTGCCCTTAGTTTTCCGAGTAAGGGCTAGGAGATCGGCCCCGGTTTGGGCCAGCGTACTGCCGGCGGTGCGGTGACATGTAGCGGCCAGGCGACGGCGAGCGGGATGGTCGTCGGGGTGTCCACTGAGCACCTGCGAGGTAGTCGGCGATGTCTTGCGGTCGTTCACCCCGCTGTGGGCGAGGCGCGTTGACGGCGAAACCTCGTAGCCCCATCTGTCGGTACTGGCACCGGCGGTAGCTGTGGCCAGCCTCTCCGCAGTGGTAACAAAGTGGGCGGTGGTCAGGGGGCGCGCCAAACGTCGGTCTTTCGAGGAGTGTAGCGTTGACCGGCGGGTGGACGATATGGCGTCGGTGGCGGTGGCGTCTGGCGGCGGAACTGCGGCGGTGCGACGTCTTCACGTGGGCGCGGCGGGGGAGCGTTACGACGTGCTGCGGCAGCGTAGCTCATGGCCTCCGGATGAGGGTGTGGTGGTTCGGGGATTCCCAGGGATTGCCGGACTTCCTCACGAATGATATTAGTGATTGAGTCCACCTGAGGAGGCGATGACGGGAACATGCGGCGCAGTTCTTCTCGCACAATGGCCCTTATCGTCTCGCGCAGGTCGTCGGAGCGGAGCCCTTGGACTTCGGTGATGTGTGGCGTGGAACGACGATCGTATTGCCGGTTGCGCATGTCTAACGTCTTCTCAATTGTCGTTGCTTCAGCGACAAATTCTTGGACACTGGTAGGTGGGTTCCGCATCAGTCCCACAAAGAGCTCCTGCTTGACCCCTCGCATGAGGAGGCGGACTTTCCTCTCTTCGGGCATGGCAGGGTCGGCGTGGCGGAACAGTCGCGTCATTTCTTCTACGAAGATGGTCACGTGTTCGTTCGGCAGCTGTACCCGTGTCTCAAGCAAGGTCGCGGCTCTTTCTTTTCGGACGACGCTCGTGAACGTCTCCAAAAATGTGCTGCGAAACAGGTCCCAGGTACGAATTGTGGACTCCCGATTCTCGAGCCATGTCCTTGCTGCTTCTTCCAGGTAAAAGTATACGTGGCGCAGCTTGTCCTCGGAGTTCCAGTTGTTGTACGTTGAGACCCTCTCGAACGTCTCTAGCCAGGTTTCAGGGTCTTCACACGGCGAACCACGGAATGTCGGTGGCTCCCTGGGCGGCTTTATCACGATCGCTGCAGGGGCCACTTCGGCCGTCATCGTGCCTTTTGTCTTCGTCTCCGTGGCTTTTGGCTTGGCAGGCAGGGGTCCGTATTGTGGTGCCAGTCCTTGTAGTCTCCGGCTAGCTCGACTTTCCTGGATGGTGTCGGTTTCTTCTTGGCGACTTGGGCTGGGTTCACGGCTTGACGGGGGCGTCCGGAACATGAACGCACAGCACCTCCACCAGATGTCACGTGGTTGTGACGTCGACGAAGGCAGCAGGCGACGTGTCCAAAATGAAACTGTTTATTAGGCCGAACTTGTGGCCGGTAAACAGAAAGTAGGATTACAGTAATACACGCTGGCACTGATAGCGGCGTACAGAGCGTCGGCCGGCGAACAACTGAACATCGTTGGAGCGCGCCGGCTTTTATGCATCACGCGTCGAACATTCTAGCCTTATCACTGGTCATCGCGCAAGCTCAGGAACAATCTCGAGTGGTCGCGTCTTGCGCGCAATCTTAACAAAACGATCTACAATAATCGCGAAGGTTCTAGAACAATAAGGCGCGGTTTGAGCTGAGCTTTGCTGACGGTCTTTGTGGGCGAAAACCGAACACAACAAAAGTGAAAATAAGAATAGCGCGTGGCAATATGATGAAAAGCTGCGGCGCTCGCTCCATTCAGATGTATGGGCGCTGCTGCTTCTCACAATGTTCACTAGATGGCGCTGCGCTGTGACAGTACGTGAATTGATCACTAGATGGCGCTCGCTTCATTCCGATGCGTAGGAGACAGCTCCGCTGCGTGCTCTAGTGTGATAGGAGACCGCTGGGTGGCGCGGCCCTCTTGGCGCGCTTCCTCTTTAGCTCGGCAGTCAGCGCGCAATGAGCGACGAAGAAGGCACGGAGGCGCCGGAAACGGAGCCCGACGTTCGAGCCCACGAAGCAGAAGGTGCACGGCGACGCCGAGAAGCGGATCCAGAAACTGTGAGAGCCCGAGAAGCGGCGAGGAAACGCGCGTACAGGCGGGCAGATCCCGAGGCTGCGCCAGTGCGGGAAGCTGCTGCCAAGCGCACACACTGGTTCTCACGTCTTTCATCATGATGTAATGGGCGAATTTTCACGGAAGAGTCATGAACCTCCGGAGCTTCGCCCACTCATCATCATTCACCCCGTGCATATGCTGTGATATTTTTTTTCATCACCCGTGTTGACGACGACTGTGCGCCACGCCAACGGCACCATTGCCGACAGTCAATTTTCGCATTTGGAGGGGCGCTTTCGCCATAACCTTTTGACACGCTACGTACACAATTGTGCACACCACATGTTCTTGCTATTTGTATCAACTAGGGGCTAAGAAAGAGCGTCGTATATCGAGCTTTGGATGAACTGGACCCCCCTGCGTAATACACTTGTCTGCATTTAACTTCATTTTGCACTGTAATTGTTGCATATGATAACTTTTCTGAATGGCACTACCACGTTTGACGAGTCGTTCGACGCGCCTCTTTCCTGCGAACCATGTGAAAAGTATATTTTTTTTTCTTTGATTAAAGTGCACCTAACCAAAAATGAACTTGCACCATATTTCTCGCCTTACATTTACTTCTATCTATGCCAAAACAGAGCGTCAATGACTGCAGGATATATTGGAAATTTAATTACATCTTAATTACGATTTGGTTACTATAACTTACATAAATTAACATATTATGACGTTATTTTTGTTGGGATAGACTATTCAGTGCCTTCAAATAATGTTGTATCAATTTGAAACATTTACAAAGAGTTCCTCTAGGTGGCGTCTGAAGGGTTAAAAGACCGTACACGCACCGCCCACAAAACCGCGCTCCTCTTCTCCTTCATATCTGTAAGAGAGTCGCACTGTACTCGGCGACAACTTTTCTTGACAGCGCTGTGGAAGCTACAGAACCGAACGCATGCCTGCTACCGCTCCAAAAAATAGTACTTATTCTCATTTGCTCTGCTGAAATAAATGCTGCTTCATTTATTATGAGACTCCAAACAGTTGCGGGAAGTCGTAGGTAAAATACAGTTGGTGTTCACTTCGCAAGAGTGCCTTCCTTCTCTTTCCATCACCACCTCTTTAGCACACCCGTTTTCCAAAGTAAAAAGATGGCGTCCGTGACGTACGGAGTTCAGAGTGCGGCCGTAAACGCGCTGTTTAGTTCTCCAAGAAAAATGTATACTCGCAATGTGGCGCTAAGATGTACATTGAACCATCGAAATGTTTCTCCCATTCACATTTTTCCGTGCATATAGCTTTGTAAACGCTTTAACGATGCGAGCGAGCAAAACCGAAGTTAGCCTTAGAGCTGCCGAACTACTTGCGGAGCAACACGAATGTGTGGAAGCCCCGCCTCCGTCGCCTTCGCTTCAATGTCAACATAAATTGTCGTCCAGTATAGCTGGTTTCTCTTCCAAAGCGCAAGTGCTTTCTATTTGTTTGTGCAAGTACTAGAAACATTGCACAATAAAAGCTTGTCTCCTTTCTCTAAAATATAATTGTTGCCTGATTGCTGCAGCGAGAATTTGTGAATAAATTTGCCGGGACTTTCAAATGTCTTTTATGAAACTAGCGACACAAGCGTGTACCCGTGTTGGTAAAATTCAACTATCTTGAAGAAAGGCTGTCGGGTTCTTACATGTACCTTAACGAGATCTCCGGCGGTCCGGCTAGGGGTTTGTTTACATTGTAGGGTGCTTATATCACATTAAATCGTTAACAGCTTGTGCTACACCCCTCGACACGTCACATTGCTTTTTCAATTCGAGTACATATGCTAGTCTATGTCTAAATCGCCAATTATTTTTCCAAACCTACAAATGTGGTCAAACTCAGTGCTACGTTTCACATAGCTGGTCTTCATTAGGGACAGCTCACCCACAGTGGAGTCTACAGTACTCTAAATTGTGAAACATTATTTAGCGTAAGCTACACTGGCCCAGGTTGAGCAGTTTCGCATGGCTTACGGTGAGCAGTGCTGCGCATGAGCGAGGAGCAGTGACGTCACACAGCGCACAAGCTGGCGCGCCAGAGAAGGCCTGGAAGCTCTGGGAGTGACGTGTCAATAGTGGGTTGGCGCTTGACTCGCGTGAGCTCGTTCGCTAGTCCGTCCGTCCGTCCGTCCGTCCGTCCGTCCGTCCGTCTGTCTGTCTGTCTGTCTGTCTGTCTGTCTGTTCGTTCGTTCGTTCGTTCGTCCGTCCGTCCGTCCGTCCGTGCGTCTGTCTGTCTGTCTGTCTGTCTGTCTGTCTGTCTGTCTGTCTGTCGGTCGGTCGGTTGGTCCGTCCATCCGTCCGTCTGTCTCTCTGTCTGTTTGTCCGTCCAGCAGTAAGCATGATAATCAAGCTTTCAGCACGGACGCCCAACAGCTAAAATTCATTGACGTAACCGATAATGCTGTAAACGGGCGTTGTAGTAAGCGGGTTATTTCGCCAAAGGAAACATGCGGAAGTTGACGGTGCAATAGCTTCGCATTTTATAACCGATATATTGTTAAAACTGGTATCGTTATTAGGGGGTTCCACTGTATTAAAGGCAGGTAAAATCTGTGGATTGGGAAGGCAACAAAGAGGACAGTCCCGGTTCAGCAGTAGCTCCAAAAATGGCTGCAACCAAATAATTGAAAGCATAGCATTTTGGTCCGAAGAATAACCACACCTGCAACGGTGAAAGCAAATATTGCTACGCATCCCAATTACACAAAATTGGAGGGGACCCAAATGCCTGACTTAGGATGCTGGTAGGGGCACGACCACGACAGGGTTCGTGTGCCCCGGTGTAATGCTTGGGTTAAGTGTGCTTCTTCGCGCTGCTGAAGGAGATCTCAGAGGTCATGTTGGTAGCATTGCGTAGTTGACAGCTGCTCACCAGGTGCCGTAACCCAGCTAGTCACAAGAAAACCTTCGGCTCTTTCGATGAATCCATTCAATTAATCTTCCTTATTACCCTGGCAGTTGTTAGGCCCATATATTCCGTAAACTTATGCCCCGATATCGGGCCTATGCGACATAACGTTCAAACCTGAACCAGAACCATCGATTTCTTACCCGTTTCATTTCTTACGAGCCTTTATTCCGATTATTCTTAAAACCCCAAGTAAATCCTCGACCGGATGTGCTTGGAACAGATGTAAGAGCGTCACTCGGTGCTCATGCCAGTACAAATCTTTCATGAAAGAGGCCAAGATCTGCAAACGGGGGCACCAGATCACAAGGCGACACTAACGCGACTCTCAAATCAAATGGCGCACTCAAGCGGTAAATGTCTCAGACAGACAGACAGACAGACAGACAGACAGACAGACAGACAGACAGACAGAAAATGAACGTCACAGATCGCAAAATTTGTGGCGCCACAAATTGCATCATCATAACGTCACGTCACGTAATTTGATGTGATGTCTTCACCACATGAGATCGTAGCTTGGTCAACGGCAGGCCAATCACCGTGGCAGGTGGAGGAAGTGGGAAACCACGTTAGGTGCCGAAGGCTGTCGGAGGGTTACGGGGCAGGAACTACATCAGCTGAGAACAAAAACGAGATGGCTTTCGCCTCTCAGTTGTCTTACATGAGTGCATAAATGACCCTGTGAGTCTCTTGAGAACAAGTTATATTTTCTAAAAATATTGAGTTCAGTTTATGAAATCCTTTGGTACTTGCCGACTGGTTTTGATTGCACGCTTCTCCATGGAGCTTTTCACTTATTCCGTCTTCGTGGGAATATTGTGTATTTGTTGGTTGTCTTGGCCTTATTGGCAATATATCGAAAAATGTGGTTGATCCCTCTGATATAGGAATCGGTATAACACACGAAAGTGAAACGTGTCTTCACAGAAGTAGTTAAATGTTCATTGCACAATGATATTTATTATTGTCTAGTGGTGTTCAGTGGCTACAGCACGCTTAGATGTTGATGCACCCATGTTTACAACTGGTGGCACATCTCCACCACGACAACCAACGACTCACGACCGGGATACACTTTCGGGAGACACTACATGGCACGCACCGGAGCATCGCGCAAATCACACTTTAACCGCCGGCGTTCGCAAACCGTGGAAGCGAAACCGAACGGGCTTTCACTCAATTGTTTTTCAACTGACGGTCCGTTGCAGCGAAGGAGCATGATTTGCGCGTCGGTGACCATCCTGTGGATGTGCTTGGCATGCTGCGTCGTGTCGGCGAGCAGCGTCCTGCTGATAGGTCGCTTCGGCGAAGACACGATCACTTCGGTCCTGCATCGGCGTCTGTACGGCAGCCAGTTGGGTCGCGATGCGCTCAACTTCACAAACGCAAAAGACAGAGTTCTCAGCTTGAGCCGTCAACGCGCGAAGTCCTCCCGCTCCTCCCTGGCGTGTCCATCGCTGCACCAAACCAACGCCTACCAAACTGACTTTCGCGACATTCGCCCGTCGACGCCGTTGTCTTTCGGCGGCGCTTAATGCAACAGTTCTCGTAGTCGGTACCATCGCACTCGTATGAGTAGACGGCGGAGATGCACCATTGTTGCATACGGAAGCTGCACTACGCTGCACACGCTAGCACAACGCGAAAGACGAAGCATGTAACTCACACCAATACAACGCGAAAGACGAAGCACGTAACTGCGTCATCACCGAGTCAAATCAGCGCGTAGAGCGCGTCGCAATTAGAGCTTCCGTTTGGGGCCTGCGAAATTAGCTCCAGAAACCTTGTCGGAGCTGATTGCGGAGGCAACGCTTCACTTTGTTTCAAGTAGGGCCAACGCCACCTAGGTGGCGTTGGTAGGCCGCTCTGATGCCAGCGTCCGTTCGAATGCTGGCATCGAGGCGTCGTAGTGCTGAGGCTACCGCAGCGTTCTCTGTCGGTGTTAGTTGGTGTCATAATGCAGTACTTCTCTTCTCCGCGCTTAGGCGGCGGCACCACCCCGACAAACGAAGAGCGCCGGTGCAGAGCGAAGGAGTGTGAGATATATAAGGACGCGTCTGAAGCGCACTTCGCAAGTGCGCCGATGGCTCAGTCGGTTAAACGCCCGCTTTCAATCGGCGCGGATCGAGAGGTCATGGGTTCGATTCCCGGGTCTTCCAATTTCGCGTAACTTTTTCTTCTGGTTTCTTTCTTTGTATTGTGTTCATGTACCTTTTAACAACGCCACATCCGTGACGGAAATACGTCAGTGAAGTCTTGGTGAACCCCGGCATAAAACACTTTCGTGTTAAAAGCTGAGAGTCGATATTAAGTACACTGCGACAGTACTTTATGTTAGTGCCCTGTTTTCGTATGATACAGCTCTTCAGAATGAGCGTTTTACTGGTTGTGCGGTAGGTTACATTGAATATGGGTTACATGACATGAATTTATTGAATGTACCATATTTACTCGATTGTAACGTGACCTCGATTGTAACTCGAAGGGTGACGCTTCATTGCGTCGATGAAAACAAAAAAATGGTTACATCATTATTGGATTCCAACGCGAAGGCCAATTTTGGGTAGCGAAAATCCCGCCATAAAACTCGGGTTACATTCAAATAAATCTGCTATCTTGTTTTCATTACTTCGAATTTCTATATAAAATGGGGAGGCCTGCAACCCCAAAAAATGTGCGACACCTACAAGACATCTTATATATTTTTTAAACAAATCATGAAATACTAGCCGTTTCCTTCCTTTCAGACGGTGTTCGACACCACGCGTTGCTTACTTGGCCCGAGCACCATGAGACATCTCCTATGCAAAAAATCACTTATGACATTGTGAAGGTTCATGTATGGATGCCTTTGAAAACCGATTGCCTTCAAATAACTTTTATGACTAGCAGGTTTATTTTCGTAAATCTTCTCAACGACCACTTTCCGCTAATTTACTATTCACAGCCAGACTTGAAGGCGAATGAGTTTGTTAGGCTCTCCGTGATGTGCAGCGGTGATTATGCCTAAAAACCAGATATAAAGAATAAAACTTTGAAGCAGCGATTAGCACATCAAACGCCGACCAACGTAATCATCAATGGTCATTTTATTCGTGTGAATTATACCTATACTTCCTTGAAGCAAGGGAGACACTGATGATTAGAACAATGCGAGCGTAACAACATATATTGTGCTCTATGGGGAACGTGCACTGAGCCGGTGGCGCCGCGGTGCGGGAGTGAACGAAATGAATTGACGTGTTTCGTGCAGCAGCCGACCCATGAGCGCAGCCGTGTCAGGTTGTTAGCGGTGTTTCGCAATGTCGCGTATGAATTGCTGTGTCGTAAGCTGTGCCGATAACTATAAGAACTAGGCACCTGGAACAAAGTTTTTCAGTTTTCCGCAGTGACTGTGCTTCAGAGACCGGCGGGAACACTACATTATTGTACGCCGCGTAAAGTTAAGTGATCCCGCGGTCACGTTTATGAAGTACGTCCTGTAGCTAGTTCGCTGTGAATTTACTCTCCACGCATCTATGTTAACTGGTATTTTTAACGGGCTGAAGGAACCGAGGGGCAGACGGAAAAGTGATCTCGAGTCTGCAGTCCATAATTCGTTGGCGAAAAGCAATCGACAGATCCAGCAATTCTCCCTCATACGCTGCCGCTGTTTTTCCGCCGTATCGCAGTTCGTAAACAGTAACATTAAGGAAAATGTCACGCATGCCAGGCAAAAGGCGTCGCAGACCGCGAGAATTTCCGAATTTATTCCCCATGTACTGCCATAACCCTTAACAGCACTGTGCGTGCAAGCGATCGAAGCCGGGCCACGCCGTTCTATTGTGCTACGTGAAAGCTGAGATATCGCGTGCAAAGCTGGCACGTGACAAATTTACTCTAGGACTCTTGCAGCCCGAGCAACGACAACAAACAGAGCTGAACTACTGCACAGAAAACTTCGCGCAAATGCCACGCATTACTAAATGCAACACGTGCAGTTCGGCGACCGTACGTATTACTTGCACGCATAGCAAGGGGTTGTCTAACACATGTGAGACACAAATGCCATCATTTACTCAACAATAAGCAGGCGAAATGGCAAGAAATAATGTTTACAAACATCGATGGTGACGGTCTATGCTTCGAGCTTTACGCCGGCCGGCCGCACGAATCGCCCTTCCAAAACACTGTCGCGCGTCTGTGCTACGTCACATCGAAAACATGATTGATTCCGTAAATTTATGTCCTTTCTCTTCGTTTTGGGCCCCAAAAGAATCATGCTCTGTTAACTTTCTGGAAGTCTACCCGTTTTATCAAACCTGTCACCTTCGCGCACACGCACTTGCATACAACGCGGGCGTAGCTGACGGAGAGACGACGACTCGTAGCACGCCAGTTGACACTGAAGTGGCCGCAAGTCGCCACTCGCGGCGCTGGCGGCGCATAGGTGCAGTGCGCTGCTGCGCCCCCTGTAGGTGCTGCACGTTTCCCATAAGTAAGCGACATTCAGGCAAACACCGCTTCAAGCGTGCTTTACCTCTCACATTGTCTTAGTGTGGGGGGAGCAGTCACATAAATGGTAGGGACACCTTGTTTATGTGGACTAAAAAGATCACAGTTAGGGCTGGTTAAGAGCAGCAACATCATCATCATCGTTATTATTAAGGTGAAAGGCTTAGATGACTCATAAAAGCTAAATTTGACCGGTGGCATCGGCATCGGCGGTATCCACGCGAGTGATGCCTTATAAGTACCTGGGCGAAACGAAAGTGAGACTTGACTGGACTGAATCAAGAGGTCAACAGCTTCGCTATCCAACGGCTTTCTCGGCGCGAATCTGGTGAGACCTTTTTTTTTTATTTTTAGCCGGGAACGTGACAATATTTGCGTTGCTCGACACCATAGTGTGCAGTTCATCGCGCAGACGCACCCCATGCCGCAATCTGTCCTGCATCGTAGTTTCGCAATATTCACGAGCAATATTCCCGAGCAATATTCCCGCAATATCTTCTCGCCGTGAAAACAATATTCGTGCAACTTATCCTCCTCTTGAGGTCCCTGCACCGTCACCTGCCACCATTTCTCGGACGGCGATTGCCGGCAATGACGGATCCTTCATTACTCCCCTACTTACTTGTCGCCAGCGACGTGCTGAAGTATCGTTAGGGGAACACTCGGCAGACACTTGCGTGACGCAAACGTCGCCTCCGAGACAGTGATACCCGGCCGTGGAGTAGATTAGCGACGACTTTGGTGACAGGATGACGTTCGGCTAGCAAATCAGGCGCGCGAGTTTATTTGTCGTAGTGTTGCAGTCTCATCAGTGTAATCAGTGACTGCTTAAGACTACGGCTGTGGAAGTCTGGTTCAGAAGGCGCCGCCTTGCAGTGTACTTGAACTGAGTATTTCGGGGGTGTCAGTTACAGAGTGCACCGTGGTCATTGCCATAAATGTTTATATATATATATATATATATATATATATATATATATATATATATATATAACAAAAAAGAAGAAAACGCTTCGAGCACACAGTCACCGCGTAAACTGGAGGAGTGCCCTCTGTAGAAGACGTAGAAAAATCTCCAAGGCCGACTACTGCAATTACCGTTCAAAAGTGCACAATACACCGAAGTCTTCATTCATGTCCGAAGTAGGATAGGGCACACGGAGCCACAATCTATCACTCAGGGAATTTTTTATGGAGTCACTAGGCGTGATGAACGCGATGCGCGCACCGACGCAACTTTACACTTCGTTGATGATGTGGCTGATGATGAAGTGTTACTGAGCCCTTTGGGCCTGGTGGGGAGCTTTAAACCACCTACTCGTGACGCAATGCACAATGTGTGGCACCTGGTATGATTTTACTCTCGTGCCACGTAATGTTACATCACTTAACGTGGTTCCTCACCAGACATGACGCCTGCTTTGGGTGTTTCTGCAACTAAGTTTCAAGAAGCGGCGTGGCTAAGTAATTGAACCCTCGACTGCCCCGTGGAGTGTCTGGGTTCTAAAAAAGAAACCAGTCTTTATTTTTTCGTCATTTTGCGCGATAGCTTCGTAGCGCCATGAAGCACGGTTCAGAACACAGAGTGGTTTATTAGTACGTGATCTGGCTAAACCTACGCCATCGTTCCAACCCCTTCCTCCTTTTCTTTAGCAGCCTCTTCACTACTAGTTCATGTCCGAATTGGTGACTCGTCAGAGGTAGAAGAAAAGTCCGCCACCGCAGCACTGTGACCATCCACGACAAGCCCGTGTGTACTACGACTTCTTGAAAGGCTCTCCACACCGTTACAGTTTTTAGGAGCGAAGCTCCTTAGGCGCGCACCCCGCCGTCGCCGTTGAAGCTCCCTGGTACGGTGCCAGCTGTGGCGTCTCCCCCCTCACACGGGAGGATAAATGCCGCTGGAACGCGGCTGGCGTCTGCACCATGCGCAAAGCGCGAGAATACGAACGCCTGCGAAACGGAGGCAGATTAGTCTCCCTCTCACTCTTTCTTCGTCTCTGCCGGCGCAAAAAAATTGAGAAAAATACAATGCGCGCGGCGCAAAAACAGTTCGCGTTCATAAACGACAGTAAAATTCATCGAAAACCATGTTTGTACATATGTAAAAATAGGGACCCACTTGAGATTAGTTAGGGCTGCTCCCAGAACATGGATAGTCGCCCTCAGAAACGTAAACGTGATGATGAAGACGATAAGCAGCCTGGCAAGGATGCGGAACGCAAAGCCAAAGCAGCGGCAGCAAGACGAGCCCGGCAACAGGATCCTGCGGTTAAAGCACGACGAGCGGAGCTACAACGGCTGCGCCGACAGGATCCTGCCGTACGTGAGCGGCCGAATCTAAGCGCCGACGCCACCAACAGTTTCAAAAATTACATAGTCGTTTGCATCCCATTTCTGAGGAGCTTCGCTCATCGGTTGTATTCGTATACGGAACAACTGCTAGTTTTTCCTGGGGCTCTTTGTCTATATCTGAATTTCGCGCCATAAAGTGCCATAACACCAAACCTGATTGTGTAAATTATTTTCACATAATCGAGATACGCGAATATATTTTATTTCTTTTGGTGTTTCACGAGAGCCGAGGCTTTGAGAAAGTTCGACCACATGTGGTTCTTTAACGTGCACCTAACTGTAAGTACACGGTCCTCAAGCACTATCACCTTCATGGAAAATGCGGCCGCCGCGGCCTGGATTCGATCCTGCGACCTTCGGGTCAGCAGTCGAGTACCATAACCACTAGACCACCATGGGGGGTTTTATCAGGAAAGTAGACTCGTACCAGGCACCACAGCGTGCGAAGATCTTAACGAGTGGGTGTCTTACAACTACCGAACACTTACAAAGGGTTCAGAAAAAGTTATTATTCTCATCATCATTCACAGCAGCAATATCAAATCATACAATTTCGCACATGCGCATATTTTCTTCAGAAAGCGTAGTGGGCCCTCCGCTACGATTAGCTATTGCGTAATGAATACTTATTAGATGTTCTTTCGGTAGGTGCCCTAATAGAACATTCAACGTCCCTATGAACACCGTTGCGCCAGCTGACGGAACGCATGCAGCGCGTTCTGCAGAAGCACGGTTTTTCTTTTTTTCATGCACGCATGGTCGTCTGCACGCATGTACAATCACGAAAGCTTGAAGACGGCTACATCAGGTAATTTGTGTCTTTTTGTGCACGTTATGAACGCTTCTTATACACCTATGCCATTTGATCCGCACTTTGGCGTATAACCTCCCACGATGTCTTGGCATGTGGGCCTCTGTCATGACATGCAGTTTACGATATTCATGTCATGACCCATGATTTACATTCGTCACGCAATGCCATGCCAATATTGGCATACGATACGCTCACAGAAGGAAACGCCTTCGAAAGCACCAAGACGTGGGCGGCTTGACATTAACTTTACTTGCCGCAGAATGGTCGGCTTCATGAAAACGAGAAATTTTATTCAGAGAACTACCACGGCCGTTTGATTGGCGAAACACATTTAATGACTCTACAGCTGTCCTAAATTATCACAGACTTACACCGACCGCTCTTAATGGAGCCAAATTAAACTCGAAGCCCCCCTTCCATATGTCACAGTACACACACTCAATCGACGCCCTACCCACAATAGATGATATCGTTAATTTTTTTTTGCGTTAAATTATGTTGCAAATCATTTCTCTCAATGTGTGTGGAGAGAATTCTGACCGCGACGTGTGCTTGTTATCTAAGATTCTAGCAATTTTTAGACTGCCATGATGCAATGTTTATGATTGACTTATAAAAATCGGTAACTTGCACGTTGACAGGGCTTCCAGATACAAAGAACAACGGAAGAGGTGCATGTCCAGCTCGAAGAGGTTTTTAGTGGGCGAAAAACAGTACT